>WYDK02020233.1:0-19978 GCA_009867345.2 Toxicodendron radicans
CAGCCACAGAGAATTAGCATGCGGGCGCGCAAGAGTTTATGAGTAACCAGATCATCAGCTGATAAGATCAAACTTCTTTAATTAATTTCTTCCCTTCACTGCATCCGCCTTCCTTACTAAACACTCCTTTACTCCTCATTACTATACACTTAAAATTTTGGTAGCGTCTTCTGGCATAAACAACAAGTCAACTCCTCGCCACGCGGCATTTTTCTCTTTATTAGCCAGCTGTGTCTTCACACGCACTATCCTCGTATCTTCCATCTTCCTTTGCTTGTTATATAAATACCACAATCCACTACTCCACTCTCTCATCAAACACTTTCAAGTTAATCCAACACCAACGAAACAATTTTTTAATGGCTTCTATTTCACGTCTCTTTCCCATCCTCTCTTCACTTCTCTTACTATCTCTTTCTTTGTCTAACACTTGCCTTGCCACGTCGAGAACGCTCTCAGCTCTTGTTGAGCAACAACCGCTTGTTCTACAGTATCATAACGGTCCACTTCTCAATGGAAACGTCACCGTTAATCTTGTTTGGTATGGCAACTTCTCTCCCGTGCAGAGGTCTATAATCGTTGACTTTCTCAATTCATTCAGCTATGCTAAAGCCCAAAGACCTTCCGTTTCTTCATGGTGGCAAACCACCGAGACATACAAAGGCGGACGGCGCTCCGTCGCTGTAGGGAATCAGGTTCTTGATGAAAAATACTCGCTGGGAAAATTACTGAAAACCGAACAACTCATAGCTTTATCTTCGAAAGCAGGGATTAAGAATAATGAAGTCAACGTTCTTTTGACATCTGCTGACGTAGCAGTGGATGGTTTCTGCATGAGTCGTTGTGGGACCCACGGTTCTGGTAAAAACGAGAAGAGCAAATTTGCTTATGCCTGGGTCGGTAACTCGATGAGTCAGTGCCCGGGACAGTGCGCGTGGCCCTTTCATCAACCTATTTACGGGCCACAGACTCCGCCGTTAGTTGCTCCTAACGGAGACGTCGGAGTTGACGGGATGATCATCAATCTGGCAACAGTTTTGGCAGGAACAGTGACGAACCCATTCAATAACGGGTACTTTCAGGGGCCAGCAGACGCGCCTCTTGAGGCCGTTAGTGCGTGCACGGGTATATTTGGAAAAGGAGCGTATCCGGGGTATCCAGGCAAGGTATTGGTTGATAAAACGACCGGAGCTAGCTATAATGCGATTGGTGTAAATGGACGGAAGTATTTGTTGCCAGCAATGTGGGACCCTCTGACAAACACGTGCAAAACACTCGTGTGACCAAAATAAAATTAAGGCTGATACCAATACAAACACAAATGATACATGTATGCACTATAGTAATAGTAAGTTAGTAACTGCGTGTAGATACTTCTTTTTTTTTAATTAGAGATATTTAAAAACTACGTGGTTTAGATCTATATGTTATAATTGTATTGAGTATAAATAAAGAGCAATATTACATATATATTATTTTTCATATATTATTATGTGATAAAAAATGATTAGATTGAAAGTTTATTTTTAATTTAAAATCATCTAATCATCTTTTTACACATAATAATGTATGAAAAATGATGTATGTATAGTATTATTCATAAATAAAAGTGTGTAAATACTTTTTTGGTGCATTTTCGTATATACAATATAGTTGTATCAAGTATTATGAATTCCAATGGTGATTGAATTTGTTATTGTGATGGGCCTTCTGGCTATCCGACATAATTATAATTTTCGTAAAGATGGAGATTCTGATATAAGATTTTTGTTTGGCCGAATGACATTAACTCACCAATAGTTTGCAACAAAGACAATTTGATATCCAAAAAGTTTGAAAATGACAAACACTCACTCTTTGTTAATATTTGTTCGTTAAGTTTGACTGAAAAAAGATGGTATAGTAAATTAAAAAAACAAATAAAGGATAATTATGTCAATTTACCCATTTCTTCTTTAGTTAAACTTACCATCGTCCACCTTTCTTTTTCAAACCCGTCGTGGTCGACTTTCTTTCATTTTCCCACACTTTTCAGTTGATCTCACCTCCCATCACCATCCTCCTCCATCCCCAACCGGATTTGACCCATTTTGGCCGAAATTTCCTCTTTTCTATGACTCATCTTCACCCTAGCAACCGTTGGATCAAGCCAGAACTAGTCGGATTTTGACGCCAATGCATGCCACTCTCACTCTCATCAGAATCCCCACATCACCTTCTCCAAAACACATGTCCCTCTCACCTTGGTGCACCCTCAAATTGGCGATGTGCGTTTTCTCAA
The DNA here is from genome assembly GCA_009867345.2 of Toxicodendron radicans. Taxonomy (NCBI): domain Eukaryota; kingdom Viridiplantae; phylum Streptophyta; class Magnoliopsida; order Sapindales; family Anacardiaceae; genus Toxicodendron; species Toxicodendron radicans. The sequence goes on from WYDK02020233.1 coordinate 2,282, forward strand.
CTTTCCAACTAGATCTTGGTCGATTTTGACACTGAAAACCACATTTGTCACCACCGTTCGACTCCCCATCCTCTCATTTTCAAATCACATCCCTCCACTAGCCCTCCCCACTCGTCGGTTGTCGCCCTTGACTTGCATTTGCTCCCTCGAGACAGTCACGTTTTGTTGGTTTTTTGGTGTTTGATCGGTGGGTTGTTGTTTAGAAGTGTTTGTGTTGATGTTATGGTGTTTTTTTTCTAGTTGTGAGCCCATCACTCCAACCTTATTGCTTCATCGTCGCCCACCACATGTCAACCGTTTGCCGTATCCAACTCCCAATCTACCCAGCAGTCAATTGTTGGAGTCTGAGTTTGTTGGTTATTGGTTGTAAGATTTCCCCGACTATTTCCGCGTCGTTGGTGACCAAAATATTTTTGGTTTTGAAAACATCCACCACTTGTTTGCTTTTTTTTATTCTAATTGAATAAGAAATTATTTCACTATCCTTTAGCAGATGAAATTTACTAACAGAACCTTACGAAAAATGAGTGTTTTCATTTCCAAACTTTTTGGATACCAAATTATTTTTACGCCAAATTATGGATGGGTGCATGTCGTTAAGCCTTTTTGTTTTGAGCAGTAGTTTGTTACCTTAATATAATTTGACATTATCCAAGTGGAAAACGGAATCCAGATTTTTGTAAGCTCGAAATGTTTAAATCACGAAATCATGTTTTATTGCAATTCCAAAGTTTGAGATGAACATTTTAAGTGAACGTGGCCAAGAACTGCAGCTGACACGTTATGCATAAAAAAACCATGACTTGGGCATTCCAGCTAAAGAAACTAATAAACGATTTATAACCGGCGTGTCAGTCTTACATTAAACTTTCGAACGACATCCCAATCCCCAGCATTTCACCCCATAACGACCCATTCTTGTCCAGTTTCCTTTGAGAACATTTTCATCTCATTCCCGTTCCACATTTAACCCCTTTCTCCATTCTCCAAACATGGAACCCGAATCACATCAACATGATCACTCCCCCAAAATCCCACCCCCCTCTACCAACACCACAACAACCACATCCTGCTGCGCCAGATGCGGCGGCCCCGCCACTTTCGCACCACCACCACCACCGTACTCCGAAATCTCCCCACCTCCCACATACCGTCCCATCCGTGCTCCAGCCATTAACCTCCCTCCAAACAACTCTCAAGCCATAATTCTTGCTCCCGTTCCCCAATCCCAAAAAGTTTCCACAATTTCCCCTCCTTATAAATTCCAAACTCCTTCCAAACGAATCCAATCCCCCGATGACATCCGCCACTTCATTGATTCCGATTCGGGAAAAAATTTCATCGGCTTCGTCGTCTCTCTCTCCGAGTCTATTCGCGGGCACAAAATTTCCGATCAATGTCACGAGTCTCAAACAATCCGCACACTTTCATCAATTATTGACGAGTTAATTCAGTGGATCGACATAATTCCTCCCGCTCAGCAGTCGTCTCGTTACGGTAACGTCTCTTACCGAACCTGGCAAAGCCGTTTAACTGAATACAGCGATACGGTAATGCTCCGTTTTTTGCCTGACGAACTTCAAGCTGCCACGGTGGAAATTGTTCCGTATTTTAATGATAGTTTTGGTAATTCGAGTCGTATTGATTACGGATCTGGTCATGAAACTAATTTCGTTGCTTGGTTATATTGCTTAGCTAGATTAGGAGTGATTAAGGAAGAAGATTATCAAGCTGTTGTGTCTAGGGTTTTTGTTAAGTACTTAGAGTTGATGAGGAAATTGCAATTAGTATATTGTTTGGAGCCTGCTGGATCGCGTGGTGTTTGGGGGTTGGATGATTATCATTTCTTGCCATTTATATTTGGTTCCTCGCAGTTGATTGATCATAAGTATATGAAGCCGAAGTCAATTCATAATCAGGATATTTTGGAAAATTTTTCCCCCGAGTATATCTATCTTTCCTGTATTGCTTTTGTGAAGAAGGTGAAGAAGGGTTTATTTGCTGAGCACTCTCCTTTGTTGGATGATATCAGTGGTGTGCCTAATTGGAATAAGGTTAATAGTGGGCTGCTGAAAATGTATAAGGCCGAGGTGCTCGAGAAGGTTCCCGTCATGCAGCATTTTCTATTTGGGTGGCTCATTAGATGGTATGGTGCTCTTCGTTTGTGAGCGATTTAATTATCTATTTCATAATTGATTGTTTTTTGTTATGGATTGCTTGGTATTACATATTACGTTGGTTGTTTCTTGAATTGAAATGATTGAATTGGGTTTGAGGGTAACAGATGATTTCTGGAATTACTTTTATGTTTGTTATGTGGTACACTTGATTCTTGAATTGGTTGTTGGAAGGATAGGATGAAATGGACATGATGACTAGATAAACACTATTGCACTATTATGAGTTGAAATGCTGTATTTACAATTTCTTGTTATTTAGGAATTACTTCAGCTCAGTTTGTAATAGCTTATTATAGATGCCTGCATAATACTTTTACATTGGTTTCTGTGAATCATACAAACTGCTAATAGGCATAAATAAACCAAGTTAGCTAACAGCATGTACCATTTAGATATGATTTATTATGATTTTGAGTTGGGATGTGGTGCATAGTTTTTTTCTTTTTTTTTTTGGCTGTTAATAAACCAAGTTGTTTAAGAATAGCTGGAGCTCTGTTTGGAATTAGGTCTTTCATACAATTCATAAAGATTATGCAGTACATTACTGCTTGGCTTAAAGCTAGGTTTCAGTTTAGGTGCTTGTTGCAGAAAACCACATCAAAAATATTGATCTCATATATCATTACTCATAGTAGATATAGTACTGTTCTCAATAAGGGGTCATTTTCCATGATCATGGTAAATAGAAATGGAAAGTGAGAAGATCTTTTTTCTCACTCATTTTTTTTTTATCTTTTTCTGTTTGACACCTAATCAGATAAAATGCAAATCAAAATAGTTTTAAAGGGAGGGTGCCGCCACTGCCTCGACCCCTCTGTCAACTTTAGAGATCTTGCATCAAAATGCTGTTACCTGTCCTTGGCGTGTGCAAATTAGACCTTCTTATATTTTCTCCTTTCTTGTGTGGTGTCCTTTTTTGCTGTCTATACAAGGTGATTCTTGCTCTTTAGTATTTTTTCGGTTTGATCTGAGCACCATCAATTAAATTGAAAAACCATGTGTTGGCTGATGGCATTCACTGCCTTAACAGATTTTCTATCTTTAAGTTGACTGTTATCAACATGAAGAATATAAGGCTATCTCATACATGCATAACATAGCCAGTTGTGCAGTAATGAGGGCTCCAAGTAAGAATTATGACAGAATTATAATTGTTCTTGTCATTGAAGATGGCTTTAAAAAAAATGGTCTGTCAAGATCTTTATCTCCTTTTCCTTTACGTAGGTCATCATGTCTTACACTGGAAACTGATGCTTCCACAGTGTCTGAAGGTGTCACCATAACCAGGTTCATTGTTTGCTTCATAGTTGGCTATAGATCTAACAATGTCTACTGTCTCTAGCCCTAATTTGTAGTGCCTTAAACTTAATCTACCAAACATCTCCTCTAGGTAAATAAGAATGTAGGAATGACTCCAAAACAAGAGAGGTGGGTGGGTTTGTTTGATGTAAGGGTTTATAGTTGTATTGGACTAGGTTTGCACTCTAATAAAACTGTTATCTTTTTGTGCATATTTGATCTGTCTTCCCTTATTATAATTTTTGTGTACGAATGTTTCTGATTACTAAAATTTTCAATATAGTTGATTTCTTTCATTGGACTTGTGGCTGTGATTTAGTACCAGTATTCCTGCAGTCAGGATTCTGGACTATCATAGAAAATTAGAAATTGATTTGAAGCTTTGCTACATGTTTGTGTGGCCAATGGTTTTATCTTTATATTTTGGGAAACTATCGATAAAATTCTGTTTTCTTAACTTGCCTTAGTTTTGACTACTAAAAATATGCAGGTGCATGCAAATGTGTTGCTTGTAGTAAGTTTTGCATGTTCTTCTGTCATAGAAAAGCTGACTGTAATTTTGATTTTCTTAAACTCTGATAATTCATTTCTGCTTTGTTTTTTTATCAGGGAGTAGTTTGATACATCAGCATCAGCAATGTATGCAGTGGAATCAGCAGTGGAATCAAAGAGAGTTATTTTCCAGAAGGTTTTATGCACCGTTACCAGAGTAGAAACTTATTCGGAGTGTAATACTTTTGGAGGATGAATTTGTCTAGTTTTTCATCTTTTTTGTTTGCCATGCTACTTGGCGTTAGCAGATGCAGCGTACACTGCCTTACTTTTTGTTGATCATATTTTGCATTTGATGGAAGCTTTGCCGTCTTCTGTTGAATGGATAATGTAATGAAACCTTATGTCTACAAATATTTGGTATGTTAGAGCAACTAGTAGTCTAGTATACAATTTTCTGTCCTAAATTCTACTGTGGGTTTTCTACTTCTTTCTGACATGACAGATACAAACTATACGTTTATACACATCTAACATGTTGCATTAATATGGTGACACAAGCTGAGTGCGCTGAAGCTTTCATGGATAGATTGGTCTTTATGATTGTTTCATGTTTTTATGCATTAACTTGGGTTAATCTTGGAATCTCCTAAATTCTCTTGTCATGCATTATAGCTGCCATAAAGCCACTATATCCGTATTTGACGCTTGTGAAAACAAACAGATGAACATTTGGATAATTGGAAGAATAGACATGTCAGCAGATGGAAGTTTGTACCTTTGCATGTTTTATTTCTTTTTTCGTTTCGGAAACTAAATTTAAGAAATTCATTGTAGATCCTATGCAATGACAGTGTAGGGTTGTCTCAAGGATGCTTTGCCGGCTTCCTTGGCCGCTGTGGTTATGACTTCAATTGTGAGGTGAGAAATAGTTTATTTGAGTAGTGTTTAGAAGCAACTGGTGTCATGACTGTCATCTCTTGTCTTGTATCGTTGAGATGAGTTGGGAAAGGTGTTTAATCTGCAGAATTTCATTTGCATTGCTACGAGTACACAGCAACTAAATAGAAATGCCCCTCTGCTCCTCTCATGGTAATCCATTCCTCCCAAAAGGAGATGGAATCAAAGGACAGCTGTTTTCTGTCACCTGTTACTCTGTCAATCAGGAATCACTGTATATAGTCTGTACTCACTGCCAGGCAACCTCTATTACCTAATTACCCTCCTCCTTAGAATTCCCACAATCACATTTTCCATAGTTCCCAAGTCCCTGATTAGAGCAGAACAGCCCACATGAGTCTTTGATTGAATATGGATTTGTGATTTTTAGCCCATGGCTTTTGCAGTTGGTGTACTTTTTTCCCAAGTGATAGCTTTTTTATGTCAAGTAGTTAAAATATGAGGTTTGAACTTTGAAATTCACTTGTCCATGATAACTCATCTTTATTTGATTACTCTAATCACTTTGTTATCCTAGGATGTGGATTGTGCTCAGATTTAACTGCTGTGGGAGATTGTAAGTTGGGTACATTAACTATAAGAAGAAAATGGTTCTGAGTCCTACCAATACCGGATAATTTTACTTTCTTTCTTGCTGGACTATCCTTGCTGTAATCATATCCATCAACTGGACATGAATGGCTCGGACCCTGTGTAAGGACATGAACCAAATTTTGAAGCTTGGATCACATGTTGTCAGCTCTTTTCGTGACATGATGCTGACATAAGTGAAAGTGATTTTTTTTTGCCCATTAATGACTCCTCATAACTTGAGGAAAATTATATGCGGGTGTAGACATGACACTACTTCCTGCTCTTGCACGTTATAAATGGCACTAAAACGATGATTTCTCATTAGTTGACATCACAAGTTCCTCCTTTCAATTGCATGGTGAGCTTGTTACTTGTGGAACTCAATTTCAATTAATCAACAACTGTGTCCTGCAGAAAACTCTCTTGAAACCATATGTTTGACCCTTGTATCTCTCATCAACCTGAGCCTGCCATTTAATGGTGGTTCAAACCACTGCAAAGAAAACTCAGTATATTTCCCATTCTCCAAGTTTGTCAGTTTTCAGAAAACCATAGTTAATATTTAGTCATAGACAAATTCCATTGCAACCAGAAGGTTTGGTTAATAAATGTTAAAATTAACTCTTCAAGATTTTTCAAACAACCGCACTTTTGAACTATACGCAGCCCACCCCACCCCCACATGGGCCTCCACAAGTAGACATTGTTTCAACACACCACACCACCATCACCACCGGCTCGTGTCGGTGCCACCATTTTTCACCCAACCGCAAATCCTTTTAATCTTTTTTTCTGTGCCATGTAACTAAACTTCTATTTTACTCTCCACACAAGTTATCCATCACTCGCTGTCTCTTTTTTTTCGCCCCTATCTTTCATCAAAACCATATAAAAATTCATATGTTTCCAAATACTCAGCCTTATTAAATTGTCATTAACACCGGAACATGACACTCAATTGTCACAGTATTAAAAAGTACATAATTTTGTCACCGTCTAATTTCTTCTTTTTTTTTTTTTTTCATCTTTTTCTTATTAACCCGCGTAGCTTCGCTTTTTACTCTTGTTTTTACTCTTGTTCTGTGTTCTTGTTGTTGGTTGCATTTGATAGCTTTTGGGCTTGGTTAGGTGGATAGATAGGACTAGTTTTGTAGCTTTCTCTCTTCTTTCCCTCTTTATTTTACCTTTCTCTCACTTCTGAGGGTTTCTCTGAGTTTTTTTTTTTCTCTCTTTTTTCCCTACGTTTGTGGCGGATAAACCGGTGAGTTCTTTTGCATAATCCAAATCCAGAAAGTTTCTGCCTTTTGAAGGAAAACCCATTTCTTGGTTTAGATGTATGTAAATTTTCTCCTTTTTGCCGTCACTCTAAAACTGTCTAAAGAACAGAAACTGAAACTAGGATGATTATCATCCGTTGTTTTAATCTTCTGGGTATGAGATTTAACTACTAAACAAACTAGTTTTAGTTCACTTCACTTCAAGATTTCTGCTTCAAGTAATGATTTTCTTTTCTTTTACTACATTTTCTTGGTTACAAAACAGAATTCTTGTTCATATCCTTATTTATTTGGAGATTTTGACTCAGTTCAATTCCTCTGTAATTTGCATGCAGTGACTTTCTCTATGCTAATATTATTCTGTCTTTTTGCTTGTGAGCCAGAATCTTGATCAGTTTATTATTCTACACTTTGCTCTCTTCCTTTGATAAAGTTTCTTGTTTTTTATATATTTTTTATTTGCTTCTCATGCGTGATAGTTTTCTGGCAATTTTGCTTTGTGGGTTTGGTTAGATCTATAAAGCTGGTTTATTTGTGTCTTTTATGAGTTTATTTTTGTGTTCATTGTCAGTTTTTCTTGTCCAGATTATCAAACCCTGATTCTTCTTTCAAGTTCCCCTGAATTTGGTCCTTGCTTTGTTACTATCGGAAATGATTTTTTTTTTCCATTCTTTTAAATTTCCCTGTTGATCTGAGACGTTTTCTTCTATAATTCATTTCCTTTTCATATCTACTGAATTACCCTTTTTAGAAAGTTCTAAATGCATCCATTTCTTGTTCTTCAATCAATTGCTTTATGCGTTACTGACAAGCAAAGAGTAGTTTTCACCTTTATTAATGGAATGTGACTGGTTATGTTTTTGAACGTGATAGAGATTTCCTGCTAGTATCTTATCTCTGATTCTTGGTTACTATGTATTCCTAGTTTTGAGCCTATCTTCCTTCTTAAAACAAAGCTGACTTTGAGATTGTTTTTAACTTTTTGTGTGTTTATTGTGTTAAGACGGTTAGGATGGAAGGCGAAAGTGATTTTCGGAATTGGGATGAGCTAATACCAGATGCTCTTGGACTAATCTTTAAACATCTATCACTCCAGGAGGTACTAACAGTGATCCCTCGCGTTTGCAAATCATGGGGAAAAGCAGTAACAGGACCATATTGTTGGCAAGAGATCGATATCGAAGAATGGAGCAATCGTTGCCAACCTGAACAACTTGATCGAATGCTTCAAATGTTGATCACAAGAAGTTCTGGATCTCTCCGCAAGCTCTGCGTTTCTGGCCTGCACAATGACATGATGTTCTCCTTCATTGCAGAAAAGTAATAAAAATTGCGCCTTTTTGTTCCACCCTCATCCAATTTTTTATTTTATGATACATTGATGCTTTTTTTATATGCTTGTGCCTTTGTCGTTACTGTTTTAGACTGTTATGAGATGACCTTATCTACCTAGTTTGTTAACTTGCAAATTTTCATAAGTAAATCAGCATCATGTCTCAATTAAATCTATTTGATCTTAGGTTCCTTTTGAAAGCTTTCAGTTTCCTGGACTGTGCAACCTTTTTCAAATGATTTGGTACTTCAAATGACCTTTCATTTGAAACTCTGTTAGCACATTTTTGCTGATATGGGTCTTCTTTTCCCTGTTTTGCAAGTGCTGGTTCCCTTCATACATTGCGCCTACCAAGAAGTGAGATGAGTGATTCTGTTGCTGAGCAGATTGCTGGAAGGCTCTCAGCGATCACTTTCTTGGATTTGAGCTATTGCAATAAAATTGGTGCTCGTGCTTTAGAAGCCATAGGGAAGAACTGCAAAATGCTGGTGGGTTTGTGCCGGAACATGCACCCATTAGCTACAGGGAAGCTCACGCAAGATGATGAGGCTAATGCCATTTCTGCAACAATGCCTAAGCTCAGGCGTCTTGAGATGGCTTACCATGATCTTAGCACTGAAAGTGTTTTAAAGATCCTTTCTTGCTGCTCTCAGCTAGAATTTTTAGATTTGAGAGGGTGCTGGGATGTCAAACTTGATGACAAATTCATCAAGGGGAAGTTCCCAAACTTGAAGATTTTGGGACCCATTGTCAAGGATTGCTATGAGATTAATGATTGGGACGATTGCTCAGATTACTCAGATGGTTCTGAGTACTTGGCCTGGGAATTCCTAGCTGGTGGAATGGGTGATTATGATGATGATGATGATGAAATCTACGACGGAATGTGGGATGATGAAGGAAGGCTGGAGGAGCTTGAGCTAAGGTTCTACAACGGAATTGTTGAGGATGCAGGAGTCTATGGTTGGCCTCCGTCACCTTAGGTTCTGTGTTTCTTCCCTGTCAAGTTGTGTACTATTTTCAAGCGTTTTCTATCTTGGAACTACTACTATATGCTCGAAATGTAGTATATGTTTCAATAGGAATGAACTTGTGTGGTTTGTATCTCTCTTCTGTCATATGCATAATCTAAGTTCCAAGTGAAAGATTCCTTGTATAGTCTAGTCTGCATAGTCCTGAGTGTATTTTGGTTGCTAATTAACAATCAGATTTGGAATCAAATGCCCTTGAGGTGAAAATTGAAAGATAAGATCCATATGAATATCCTGCTGTGTTTGGTAGAATATTTATCAACTATCCTGTATAAATAAATACACTGAATGTTTTAATATTTCATTTAAAATTTTATCATATTTTAAAAAAAATGGCAAAAACACTCCTATTCACCCAAGATTTGCATATGAACGATCAAATCGTGATAGTTAACGGTCGGTGTTCATGTGCAATTTTGGTTGGGTGAGTGGAAGTGTATTGTTAAATTTTTAAACTTTTATTAAAAAGAATGATTAACTAATTTAATAAATGTATGCGTTAAAAATAATTTAAATATTTTTAAAAATATTCTAAAAAACTTTTTTTTTAAATTATTCAAACAATTTATCATAATTACAACTCATCTCATCTCCAATGAATTTTGCAATAGAAGAGTTCAGAGTTGGGCCACATACATTAATATTTCTAAAGGAAGTGTCAGATAATTGGTGACTCTAATGCCAGGCTGCCACCCACTTTGCAAGCAACTGAAACCTAGCCTTTCAATTCCAATGGCCCTCCATTTATATTCCAAAAGTAAATGGTTGAATTTGGCTTCTCAAAAAATAAAAAATAAAATACACAATAATGCTAAATTAATAATCAATTCTCATAACTTGATCTTATAATTCTAATTTAACAACAAAATTGATAATATGACGTTAGTTCTCACTACACATAAGACACGAATAATCATTCTAAATCATTCTATAAAGAAGTAGAGTCGTTCTTTTCTATGGAATGATCATACATTATTCAAGGTATAGTAATTCATTATGGTCATTCCATTAGAAATGAATGACCATACCAAATAAATTAAATGAGCATACCTTATTTAAGGTATAGAATGGAATGAAATAGTTATACCAAGTAAGTACGGTCGTTCCTTCATAAGGGAACGACCATTCTCTCACTATTCCAAAGTAAAGAACAACCGATTCTTTAAAAGGGCATTCAAGATATAGAATGGAATGAAATAGTCATACCAAGTAAGTACGGTTGTTCCTTCATAAGGGAACGACCATTCCCTCACCATTCCAAAACAAAGAACAACCGTTTCTTTATAAGGGCACGATTATTTCCTCTAAAAGAACAATCGTTTGTAGATACTGCAAAACCCTTATTACAGACTAGATTTTCGAGCAATCCCACCTGCTTTCATGTGGTCACTCACAATCACTACTTGTCTTTTACTAAGTTGAATGGTGAGTGGTATGAGAGTTTTTATAGAAGTGTTTTTTACAACCATTGCCTCCTCCCACAGAATCCATTGTTAATTTGAACAGGAGTTTCTAGTAACAATTTAAATTTTTTCACGTGAAACCAAATTGCTTGGATGCATTGAAAAAAGTGAGAAATATAGTTTTATTTTAAATTTATTAAAAAAAAGTACAGAATTTTTTAGGTCTTAAAAAAGTGCGCAGATCCACAGATGAAAGAGTGACATTCAGTTCGTCTTATTCTTGAATGTTTTCAACATAAGTCCTCAAAGAATGTAAAGGCATTAGCAAATAATATATTAAAGAATAAAAATGTTATCAGTAAAGTCTTTCCCCATTAAAACAACCTGCTACACTTGAATCTGCTCCTCCAATTAATTAATGCCCATTTAAACTCAAGGGACCTTTCCCACCCTTTATTAAAAAGCTAAACGGGGTTGGGAGGAGTTATTTTATTTTAATGTTTCACTATCACATCAATAATGCTACTTTAATCTTCATTTACATTTTATTTATTAAACTAATTGCTCTTTTAATCTTATACAACATGTATTCATTTATTTCGACTAGGGGTGTCAATGGAGTCGAGTCATTCTCAAGATCGAGTGACTCACATGCTGAGTTGAGTTGAGCATCGAAGAGTTTGGTGAGCTAGAATCTCAAAATGGGATATATACTAATTTTACAACTATACAGGGGTATACATAATTTACTTGTTTGTAAAAATGATAAACACACCCCATATTCCCAAGTACGTAAAAATTAAATTCGAAGTTTTTATCTCTAAGGTCCCCTTGTTTAAATTTTTATTTATTTAACCACCATTAGGTGGCTTAATGGTAAAAGAACAAAGGAGAATCTAAGTTTACATGGTCTCCTGAGTTCGAGTCCTCACAACTGCTGATAAGGGTGGGGTAAAAAACAAAAGAGAATCTAAGTTTACATGGTCTCCCTAGTTTGAGTACCCACGGCTGCTAATAAGGGTGGGATAAAAGAGCAAAGGAGGATTTAAGTTTACATGGTCTCCCGAGTTTGAGTCTCTAGACTTCTCACGACCTCTAATAGGGGTGGTCACTGGAAAGTTTACATGGTTGTTAACTTCAGGGTTCCGGTAATTAGTTGATGTGCACACATGCTAGCCCGAACACCCCAGTGAAAAAAAAAATCAAATTTAGAACATCTAAAGACCCAAAACCCTAATTCTCTTACTCTCTGTCGATCTGCCTTGTTCGCCAACGTCAACTACTTCATCTCGCCGCCCCACGGTTTGTTTTCTAATGCCAGACATGGGGCCTTAAAAGGGGTGTTGAGAATCTCAATGGCGGAGTCTTTGGAGGTGGACTTACCAAAGATGACAAGAACATTAGAGTTGTTGATGGAGTGAGCTTTTTAAGCATCAAATGGTGTGACAAGTGGCAGCGAAGACTCCAAGGTATTTGTTAGCGAAGATGTCGACGTCGACACTGACCCTGGTAACACAGGTGACATGGCCACAAGTTTCAACGGAAGAGGAGGAGACGTGGCGGCCAACCTCGACGTTGATTAAGTAGTAGGAGAAGGTGTTGAGGTATTCGGCTTAAATGTTGATGGAGTAAAGGTGGGAGACTAGAGTGTCCTTTAAGTTGGTGCCAAATGGATTGACACTTTCAATGATCTTGACAATGCGTGGAGAGGTGGTGTTGGGTTCGACCATGGTGGATCGAGCAACACTTGCTTAAGCTCGACACTTTAACAGTCGAGCCAAGCTCGAGCAACCCAATACTCGGCTGGGCTCGACTTGATTATACCCCTAATTTTCAACCAAAAATTATAATATTTAATTTTTAAATTACTTCAAAGAATTTTAAAAAATGGTTGTTTGATTAAGATAAATACAAAGTAATTCAAATTAGGATTTATAATTTCAACAAGTAGCTAGTAGTAGTAGATGTAGATCACATGATTACATGTGATTGTTGTCTTTGCATCTTGTACTTTACTGTTCACATTTACATACACTTGTTTGTCTTGAGATGTGTGAATTTTGACCACTCAATTGGAGTGCCCAAACTAACTACCCCTCAAAATATGTGTTACACGGGCTATAATTCTTTTTTTAAAAAAATAAAACAAACTTTAATTAACTCAATGGAAAGTACACTCAAGATATCCATGAAATAAATAATATTAAAACTATTCATTCCCCATCATTCGGCTGTGCTAAGTGCTAACTACCAAAAAACCAGACAATTCAGTTACTTTAGAGTGAATGACATTTTCCCACCCCAAAAGTTTTCCGTAATTACATTTTCCCCACCCATAAACTTTGAAAAAAACAGTTTCCCACTCATCGTCAAATTCAGACATTATTTTTAACAGCAAAAAGACATGTGTTTGGCCCTTTTATCCATTCTTATCCTATTTAACTCTATCAATTTAAAACGCATTTGTTTCATTATTCTAAATATCTATCCAAAATCTTATCCTATTCAAAATATTTTTCTAAATTCAATTAAACATTTTTCTATTTTTATTTTACAATAATAAAAGTTTCAAATCTTAACAAACACACCTCCACTACACACAAACACCGTCGGTCGCCAGTCGTGTGCCGATCTTGCCTTTTCTGGGGTGGCCGTTAACTGCCAGATCGACGCATGGCCAGCCAGATCCGGCCTGCTATGCTTTGTTCCACCGCCGGCTACTTGGGGGTATTTTTAAAGTTTTTAAACTTTTATTGTGGGGTGTTTAGGTAATTAAAAAATATAGTGGTTTAAAAATAATTTAAATATTTCAAAAGATATACTAAAAAACTTTTTTTTTAAATATACCGAATACATTTTTTAAAATTATATCCTATCCAACCCAACTCAACTCAATTCAATTTTTCAAATATTCACTCAAAATAACTAAACAAACATGCTGATATACGTAAGTTAGCACAATATATATTATAGGGTTAATGTTGCTTACATCCCTAAATTGCAAACACATAACAATTACCTTCACCAAGTTGAAAATTAGTGTTTTAAATCCCTATCTTCAATTTCTATAATTACAATGGAGGTTTCACTTTTAAAGTATGTGTTTCTAAAAAATATTAAAATTATATATATTATTTTTAAAAATTATAATAACTTCTGTCAATTAAATAATTATAAAACTACAAAACAATGTTTCATTAAAATTATACATATTTTATGAAATTATATAAAAATATAATTTCCAAACAAATAAGAAAAACCCAAAAAAAAAAACTGAAAAAAGGTGCTATTTCGTCCAACTTTTTTTTTTTAGTTTTTTTTTTCAAATTTTCATAATTATTTACTTTTAAAAATTTTAAAAATTATTAACCCTAAAATTAATACAACTCAAGATAGAGATGAAAATTACATTTAATAAAGTTTGAGTGGGAAAATAGTATTCTACCTCATTAAAAATTATAAAGTAAAATAGTAAAAGGTATTATAGTCTTTTCATAGTTTTATCTCTGTAAGGTAACTGATTCCATTGACAGAGATTGACGGTGGATGGGAAATTGTTTTTCTCAAAGCTTTATGGGTGGGAAAATGTAATTGTTGTAAACCTTGGGTGGGAAATTGTCATTTAACCTCTCCTTTTGTGATAGGAAGATAAATCTTTTATCACTAAGACTAATTATATCTAAGAGTCTTGTGTTTAAATCGTGAAAACGACAATTATGGGTTTACCAAAAAAAATTGTCATTCACTCATTACTTTACTTCCATTTCTCCCCTTAAATTTGATACCCTAATCATGAAACAAATTAATGCATTTTAATTGTATTAATTAATTAATATATGCTCCAAATTGATGAAAAGTTAGAGGATTGATGTACCCACTTCATCATGATCGTCCGTGATCCCTCCACGTATACACCCACCAACATTCAAGCAAGCTGATCAGATGCACGGTAACGTTAGATATGTTGAGGTGACTTTTCTACCACTATATTTTATGAGTTCAAAATGGGAAAAAAAGGTAATGTCATTAATATTTAAGGCTCCCGAGTCCCGACACGTAGGCTTATTGATAATTTATGGTCAGTGGTCCCTTTTTTAAAGACAAGAAGCAATCATCAATTGGTAAGATTCGCATGCCTTGGTGCTTTGTTTTTATTTTTTATTGAAAGGGTGGAATTTGCTTATGATTCTTACTTCCAAATTATTTTTTTAAAAGTCACATGTCATTTTCTAAAGTTTTGGGAAACATAAACAATTTATTTTATTCTTACATTTCTGAAAATTTGAGGTTGTATTTGCATTGTCATTAATCTTTGAACCCAAAAGTTTTTTTTTTTTAACTGGATAGTCTGAACCAGTTTGTACGTATCTCAATTAATCATTAGGATTCAAAGGACTGAGTGAGTCACACTGTGATGAATAACTTTAAAGTTCGAATCAAAAAAATCAACAAGGAATCAAATTTCCTTCACTGTCAGGCCAATCCTTTGGGGTTAACGCAAACGTATTTTTAATACAATAATACTACACATATATCATTTCTATACATCATTTTTGCATACACTCTTATATGATAAAAAATGATTGATTGATTGATTTAAATTAATAAGTAAACTTTCATCTAATGATCTTTTACCATATAATGATGTATGTATGTATAGCAGTTCTTTAACAAATACTAAACTTATCAAACTGAAAAAGGTTGATTCCAATGGGCCAAGGTCTCATATTTCACTTAGCCCATCAACATAATACTGGATCTGCACTGCTCAGACCATTTAACAACAACTACGTTACATATGCATAATTTACTCTTAAACAAGTTTATAAATTTTGTTGTCGATATATTTGTGTGGTCTTCACAAATTAATGTGCTAAAGTAATATATATATATAGCTTATAAATTTGGAGAGAAATTCATTGCTAACCAAATGCATTGTTTATATCCTTCGTTTTGGAAAATAACCTTGAAAAGAGCAACTAAGAGTTTCAAATGTTCAAAACTGAAACCAAATAAACTATTTCCACTTAAACTTTCCAGAGGCCCACTTCTTCTATAAGGATCATTACTCAAAAAAAAAAAAAAAAAAAAAAAAAAAAACATAGCAGATATGATTAAATGAAATATCTGATTGTAGTGGATTTAAAAAATAACAATTTGCCCTTGCTCTTTTGGGGAAATAGATGTATTACAATAATGAAGGGGTTTTTTTTCCCCTCCCCACAATCAACTATTATACTCTAAATCTGAAAGGCACGATCAATCAATAGTTTTTGCACTCTCAAAAATAAATCATTTTTTTATTTGTTTCCTGTTGATGCCATATTTTACACCAGCGAGAAGTACATAAAGCTCGTGATGAAATCTACATAAATGCTCTATGGAAGCCAATACTTTAACGTTGAATCGATTTGAACGTAAAAGAAAACACAAAGAACAAATAATAGATGATTTTTAAAGTGATTCGGATGCAATGTGCAAATCCTACATAATGTATTTCTCTTTGTGTTTTATACTTATTTGATCTCAAAGATGAATGAAGATAAACTCTCTTCTTTTATCTTTTTTCTCTCTATGTTTGTGTTTTTTTTTTTTGCATGAATTATGTCTCTCTCGTAAATGGAGGTTGTTTCTCCTTTTGTTTATTGTTTGAAGGTGGTTGAGAGTGGTTTGGAGGGAAGATCATGTACACATAATCCCTCGCAAACTAGATCTAAGTCAGATGTTTCACGATTGGACTGGTTATCCTCTAAGTAAAGCTACATGATGAGAGGTATGACACATGGCACAAATCTGACTGTTGAATGTTGTGCTGGCATAGTATAGGGACATGTGGCAGAGATCCAAACTAGGTGGATTCATTGCACAACATTTATCCCCTAGTTTTGGGAGATCAAAGTCGGGCTTAAAAAACTTATATCTTCTGCTTAGACGGTTACCATGGTACAAGTTGTGACCACGAACCGTTGTTATTTGTCACGAGCTAGTACCACTTTCTTGCATCCGCGAGCTACATCCTGTGATCTCGAATATGGCGATTCTACTAGAATAAGAGGTGTCTCTTTATATTAGCGAGTTGTTATTTATCATCACATATCTGTGAGCTACGTGTCACAACCTTTGGTGTAGCGACAGCAGGCTGTCATTTCTCGATGCGAGTTGGAATTGTCATCCCACATCCATGAACTGCATGTCGCGATCTCTGGCGTGGCGAATTCGAGTGCCAAAATCATTAGTGATTGGCTCGTCATAAGTTTGTCTTCATTCGAGCTGGCGTTTGACTTTTCCAGTTAGGTGCTTGTTTATTCATCAAATGCAGGTGTACAGAGGTGACATTCCTTTTGGCATAATTAATGTTGACACATTGGCAGAGCAACTACCTATGTTTTTGGCGGTTCCTCTCATTTATCTCGATTGCAGCCATGTGGCAATTTTGGCTCTTCTTTCACATTTGAAAATAAACCAGAAACCCTAAAAAGCTTCTTTCGTTTCCTTTTCTTCAGCAAAGTCTCTACAACCCTTTTCAGTAGCTTTTTCCGGTGATCATTTGCGTTTTCTAGTGACTCTTACAAGGTTTGTTCCCTTTTATTCCCTTTGGCTCACTTCTCCACCACCAGGAACTGCATCACCCTCTCGACCCACATTTCTGCGAAGAGGGGAGAGTCTACAGAGGAGACACGTCTAGAGCAGGCGAACCTTGGTCCTGCCCCTCCGACGAGGATGAAGATGAGTATAAACCATCATCATTCTTGTCGTAGTCACGAACTTCATTGAGAGCTTGGTTATCCTAAGACATATGAAAAGCAACAAAAATAAGTATCAACCACAACCCTAGGGTTACACTTGTCTACTATCTTTGTAAATGCCCTGGTTGGTGACCCTTAAACTATACTTGCCTTCCGTCGTAGATGACAAAGGTTTGCCTCCCTAAATCACTAAATGGCCAGGTTCAACTAACCTGATCGAGGAACCTAACCTACATTGCCCAAGCAACACTACAGAGGCCAATGGCAGAAAAACGATAACGAGCGTAAGATTTGCGCATTGCATCCGAACCACTTTAAAAATCATATATTCTTCGTTGTTTGCGTTTTATTTCACGCTCGAATTGATTCAGCATCAAAGAATTGACTTTCATCGAACCCTTAC
>WYDK02020542.1:0-21380 GCA_009867345.2 Toxicodendron radicans
AACGCAAACATAACCACAACACTAAACGCCACGGAAGAAGGGAGGAGACGAGAGAACCGAAAGGGGCGAAGGGGGGGAGGAAAGGGAGGGGGGGGGGGGGGGGGGGGGGGGGGGGGGGGGGAGAGGGTGAGGAATCACTTACAAAGGGAGTCGACGGCTGGAGTCATCGGGAAATGAGGTCGGAGTAGCTTTGCTTGATGGAAATTTTTTTTTTTTTTTTTTGCAGAGAGTAATAGAAAAAGGTAAAAGTGAAAAATAAAGGAGTGAAGACTCTTTTTTATAGTGAAATTTGAATGAGGTGGGAGTTGATTGCATTTGTTGGTTGGGCAAGCAATCCTGGCCCTTCATCGTGGGAGCAATCTGAGCGATTCAAAAGGGACATGTGTCAGCCATCTGGGAAAGAAGTGTAACCGTTGAGCTCCATAATGATAACCGTTGACACATGAAGCAACATTCTCGCGTGTGGCCAGCTGACAGGGTAACGGATAAGGCGGCTACATTAAATGTGACAAGCCAACCTTACAATCCACGAGATAAATGATTCAAGATCCCAAAGCTGACGGACTAAATCAGTAAATAGTGCTTAAAGCTTGACATCGACCTCCAAACACGGAGGGGTAGATGTTGTGTCCGATTTTTCGTGGAGTCTCCGCTATAGTCGGACACTAGTTTGAAACCGAAAGATCTCGAGCGAACAAAATATTTAGATTGTGTCTGAACAATTATGGACGCCAAAAATAAGTGTTCGACAGAAAGAAGCTCGATTTAGTCATGAGGCCAATAAATGCACAAGGTCACCAAAATGAGTGAGCTCGTTAGAAAATACAGTCAGCATGGAAGATAAATCTTATCCTCCAAAAATTGGGATAAGATCGGATTCAAATTCAAACTGATTGCCAAATTCCCCAAATTTCGGGAAATATTTCCTTTCAAATTTGTAATCCCGGATTTGGCAGGCTTACCTTGTAAAGAATTACACTATAAATACCTCTATTTTCTATTGAAATGGGATTACACAATTTTATTCAATAACATTAAAAAGTGGATGTAAGCGTTCAGAATTTACAGCCGAACCACTATAAAATTTCCGTGTTCTTCAATTTGTCGCAATTTTAATTGTTTATCGCTGGTTATCATTAATCACTCACACACCCGTTGCGATTTCGAACAAGGTCAATCAGATCCATTTCGTTGGTGCATATTTTTGCATCAACATTATTATTTACATTTTGGAATAGCCAATGCACACAATTATGTAAACAAGAATTGCACTAATTTAATAATAGCAAAAAGGGAATTTATGAGTAATACCCTCACACATTTGAGAAATTGTGTAAACACTTACAAGTTTCGGAGATAGAACCTTAACCCTCATTTTTTTTAATATTTATCGGGCTTAATTACATGAAAAGGTACAAAACTATAGGTACCGAATTATCACTTTTTTCCTATTAGAGATACCGAACTATTTTTTTTTCCTATTGAAGATATCAAACTATCAATTATTTCTATTGAAGGTATCGAACTTGTACACCGTCAAACACTTTAAAGACTGATATCTCTAACAGTGTTAAAAATAAATGGCGTGGATTTTTTTTCTAATTCTAAAATGTGTATGTGGAAATTTATGAGGGTTGACGTGTACATGTAGCATTGACGCTGACTTTTTTAGGGCTGATGTGTACATTTTCATATTTTAAATTCTTCAAATTTACCCCTTCCTCCAATTTTAATTCCACAAAAAGCACAAAATACACCCAAAATAACCAAAACCACCCATAATGAAAAACTGCCATGATTAAAAACTCAGCCTAATCACGTAACCAAACAATTAAGCAACTAAAACAAAATCAAACCCTAAAAGTATCGACTGAAATGAAAGAAATAAGAAAATTCAAAACTCTTGCCGCTGTCATTGAACAAATCTTACCAAGAAAAAAAAATACTCTAATGAAATCTGCTTAATTTTTATTTTTCATCTTCAAATCTGGTTCGATTGAAACACAATCAAAAGAAAAATAAGAAAGTTTTCGGTTAAAGTGTTATACAAACGTGAAGCACGAAGAGCAAACCTTTTTGGGTTTAGGGTTTAGGGTTTGTTGGATGTCGTTGTCTCTAGTATTAGGCAAGGTGACTTTCCTTTTTATTGATTTTTTGTTATTCATAAGATGGGGTTGTCGGAGTTCGTTGATTTTTTATTATTGATTATTAGTGGGTGGTTTGTTGTTTATTTCATTGTTAAATACGGATTGTCAGTGGGTAGGGTGTGTTGTTTTCATTGTTAAATACTGATTTTCAGTGGGTGGGGTGTGTTTTTTGTTTGATTTTTAATTATTGATTGAATATCCAACTATTAGTTTCTATTACTTTTGTCTTTGATTGAATACCCAAGAAAATTTTATTACTTCGTTTTGTTTTAGTGCTATGATTGAAGAGGTGGAAGAGTGGTAGGATCGTAGCAGAATCTGAAGATTGCAGAATAAAAACAAGAGAAAAAGGTGAGTTGTCACTATTTTTTATTCTCTAGTTTGAAAAGTTGTGTTGATTGTTTCACTCTTGATGCACATGTTTTTGCCATTGTTGGTAGTCCTTATTGAAAGAAGGGAGTCCTCGGATTCCTTTTTATGTTAGCACAGCGAATTGCTCAATAGATTACCAAGTTGAATAAGAGTTCATTGTGTTTGTTGGTTTGATCAATCCTCCATAGACATAAAGTAAGGAACATGACATTTACATGATTCGACTACATCCACTTGAAGTCTACATCCATAGGACCTTGTCTAGATTGAGGCTAATCCACTATATCAACGAAACATTACAAGACAATTACTGTTGAGTCTAGATACAAAACATTATAACACTACCATGTTCTTCAGTACACCAACTCTTCCACGTAGACCTCTTTAATGCTAAGTTGAACTCGGATCACTTCATAACAAGAACACTCCTGAACACTCTTGAACACCTTCCAAGCTTCAGATGTTGAAGAAACTCTCCAGCTTCAACAATGGAACCTCGTTCCAGTCACGATCAAGAAGAGTGACAAAGAGAATGTGCTAACATCAATAACACAAAACATGAACCAATACAAAACGTTGTCATATGATATATGAAATGATGACAACCATAACAAACATAAGGTAGAGAACAAAACTCTCTGAAGAATTTTCAGAGCACAAATTACTAAGAAAATATCTAGGTTCTCTCTCTCGTGAAAATGCAAGGAAGAAGATGATTTATGGAAAACAATCATAGCCCAACAAGTAGCTGCCAAGTCAACAGACATAATCTGAAAAGAAACTGAAAAGGATAGCCACTTTTGTGCACTTACAAAAAGCACAAATCAGATTCTATAGACCACAACAAAATGGAACGACATATGTCAGGTAGTCCTTACAACAATTTAGATAAAAGGACAATATTCAAATTATCCTAAATGAATAATAAGATAACACCTAAAAAGAATAAAAAAATTTGTCAACGTAGATGTTAACACATCGAAAAAGAGTTGTGCACATATTTGAGACTGAAGTGTGAAAAATAATGTGGCATGCATAAGTCTGATTCAAATGTGCACACAAATTATCATAAGTTTGAAAAATAAGATTCAACACCTATAATTTAAGTTTGTCTATAAATTAGGTTTGCCATTGAATGGAGGGTATAAACGCATATTGTATTGGGGATAATGGATTTGAACAAGGTATTCAAGGGCAAGAGAGTCATTGTATTCAAGGGCAAGAGAGTAATTTTATTGAGGGTGATTGTGATATAGAGGTGAATGATTTAGGATTTGAGGGTAGTGAGGATAGTGGGAATGGAAGCTCAGATGGTGATAGTGATAAGGATTTTCAGGTTGAGGAGCTAGCTTATGAGTCTGATTTTGAGCTTCAAGGGTATAGAAAATTTGTGAGAGAGTTCAAGGCAAAAAGAAGGGTTGCCAAAACATCAAGAGTACAAAAGTTGAATGATAGAGATGAGATAGATCTTAATAAGGAAGGCGTAGAATCTCAAGTCAATATAGGTGAAGATTATGGAGAGTACTATAGTTTAGATGTTGGTAGCTTTATAACATCAAGTGAGGAGGAGGAAGATGAAGTTGAGCATGGTAAAAGAAGGCCTAGGAAAATTGTTGTGTATGATCCTAAATGTTCCTTCCCGAAATTCCATGTAAACCTAGCCTTTGATAATCCAAAACAGTTCAAGGATACAGTGACCAAATATTGCGTCAAAATGAGAGTTCAGACTAGGTTTAGCATATGCAGGCAACAGAAGCTCGGTGTCAAGTGTAGTGTTAGAAATAGTCCCTTTTATGTTGATGCATCATATGAGCAGAATTCTAGTAAGTTCATTGTCAAAACTTGCAATGAAACACATACATGTCCTATGACCTACAGTAATAGGAAAGTGACATCCACGGTTATAACAAATCACTTTTTGAGTAGGGTAAAGATAACTCCTAGTATTAGACTAAGAGAACTAAAACAATTAATTAAGGAAGAATTAAAGGTTGATGTGCAACTATCTAAGTGTGGAAGAGTTAAACATAAAATGATTGAAATGATGAATGGGGACATTGATTATGAATATGGCAGACTTTGGGATTATGTAGTTAAGATGCATAGGTCTAATCGAGGTAGCACTTTGAAGTTGTTGCATCTACCATAGATGACTCTAACCTACAATTTAAGAGGTTGTACATATGCGTTGATTCATTAAAGAAAGGCTACATGGAGGGGTGTAGACCTTTAATTAGGTTAGATGGTTGCTTCTTGAAGGGAAAATGTAAGGGTGAGCTTTTGGTTATTGTTGCTAGGGATCCCAATAACCAAATGTATCCACTTGCATTGGCCTTTGTGGAAGGTAAGAATATGAGCAATTGGACTTGGTTCATGACTCTTCTGAAGGATGACATTAAGTCTGTAGATGGAAGATGGCTGACTATTATTTCTGATCAACAAAAGGTAATATTGTTACATATTTTTTACTTCTAATGCTGAATTTTGTGCTATATTCTCATGTTTAGGGTGTATTATTTTAAGTTTTTGTTTAGGTTTTGAGCAAAGTAAAGAAGAAGAAGTGAATATTCAGGATTTTAGCTGCTAATAGGTCAACTTTGGCTGTAAAATTGCATTAGTTGGGCCAGAGAAAAAATCTGGAAAAATTATTGTTGAAATTCCTATGTGTCTAGTTTCACACGCTTTATGCGGTTTGTGAATCAGAATTTTCTAGATGAAGTTATGACTGTTTAAGCGAAGAAAGGTCCAAAATTGACAGTCTGACCTTCATTCGCTTAAACAACAATTACTTCCTCTAGAAAACCCTGATTCATGACTTGTTTGAAAATAGTCAATGTAGACACATAGGGCTTTGAACAATAATTTTTCAGATTTTTTGTCCAACCCAATGAGTGCAGATTTTTTCAGATTTCATGACCCATTTATAATTGGTAGATATATTATTTGGTGAATGTGCAGGCAATGATTGAAGTTAATGTAAACGTTTTCACTAGTGTTTGTTTGCTTAATTCTCTGAATTGCTTCAATCTATAATCAGCTAGTTAAAAGTGTATTAGTGCTTATGAAGATTTAATTGGATTATTCTGTTTTTTATACCTTTTAATGTTTTGTATAAGATTTAATTGATTCTTACATTGAAACTAATACAGCTGATTTTAAGCTATATTAGTTCATTTTATATTGAAATATACCTGATTTTTACTATTTGTAATGTAGGGGCTAGTACCCATTGTGGAGGCATTATTGCCTTTTGTAGAACACAGGTTCTGTGCAAGGCATGTTTTTGCAAACTGGAGGAAGAGCACAAATGGAGGAAGCTTCAATCATTGTTTTGGAAGTGTGCAAAGTTGATGACAGTTCACCAATTACATCAAGCACTGAAGGAATTGGAAAAAGAAGATGCACAAGCTAAGACTGATCTCCTTAAGGTTGATCCATGCCAGTAGTCCAAGGCATATTTCGACATTTTTTCAAAGTGTGATATGGTGGACAATAATCTATGTGAAGCATTCAACCATTCTATAATTGAGGAAAGGTATATGTCTGTCATTGGTATGTTTGAGGACATCAGGATTAGAGTCATGAACAATATAACTGAAAAAAAAGGGTTAGTAAGTGGGTACGTGAGGTTCCTAATAGAATCGTGAAAAAGGTTGTATGAATATAAGAAAAAGAGTGTTTATTGTCATTTGGTTGCACAAGGAAAAATGGGTTTGAAGTCAGCTACAATGGTCAGAAGTATGTGGTTAATTTATTAACACAAGAACGTGCATGTAGGTTATGGCAATTGAGTGGCATTCTTTGCCTTCATGTCATGTGTGTGTTGTACATTAGAGAGGAGAGAATTGAGGATTATGTGTCAGAGTGGTACACAAAAGGGAGATACTTCAAGTTATATGACTAGGGCTGATAGTCGAGCCAAGCCGCTCGAGATCGGCTCGGTAAAAACTCGAACTCAGCTCGGTGGAAAGTCAAGCCTAGCTCGAGTGGCTTGACTACAATATCGAGCCGAGCACTCTCTCTCTCTCTTTATATGTATGTATATATATATATATATATATATCTTTCTCTATTTTACCCCTTCTTCTTCATTTTTTTTCTCTCTTTTCTTCATCCCAATCGTCTTCTCTCTCTTTCATTCTTGCCTCATTCCTCATAACAGGAGCACAACAACACCAGAATAAGAAGAAGCAAAACACGCCAAGAAAAAAAAAAGCTAAAGCTAAAGCATTTACACAACTGCCCAGCAAAAACCCACAAACAAACTCCCTTCTCCCAGCGCACCCAACCACCATCAACACAAAAACAACAGCACCAGGTAGAACCTCCCAACACCATGTGCCACCAGAAGCCACAACCACCCCAACACAAGAACAATTCACCCAAAAAACTTGCCAACCGAGATGAGATACGATTTTCTTTCATTTTTTTCCATTTCTCTTCTTCTGCGTTTTTCTTTCATTTTCTTACAAATCCAATACGGTTTTTTTTTTCCATTTCTCTTCCTTGCATTTTTCTTTCATTTTCTTACTGATCTAATACTTTTTTTTTTCCCTTTTTCCCACTTACATATCTAATCCTCGACAGCAGCTCGATTCAAACTTAATCGAGTCGTTGCCGAATTTGAGCCAGCTCGAGCTCGAGTTTCACATTTTACTACCTAGCTCAAGCTCGGTCAGGCTCGAGCTCGAGCTTTGTATTGTAGCTTATGAGTCGAGCTCGAGTCCTCAGATACTCGGCTCGGTCCGACACGTATACAACCTTATATATGACAATGTAATAGAGCTTTTAAATAGTGATTTACTGTGGCCAATGATAGGCAAACAACCTATCTTACCTCCTAAGTCCAAGAAACTACCTGGTAGACCAAAAAAGAATAGTAGGAAAGAGTTGGATGAGAGAACAACAACAAAAAGGTCAAGGAATGGTACGTAGAATTATGACATGCAATGTTTGTAAGGTTACTGGACATAATGCAAGAACATGTACAAAGGTTAGTTTCCATATTTTAAACTGTAGATTGTAAACTCTAAATGTGAGGTTAAAATAGTCTGACATTTCCATTATTTTCTCAGAAAAATCCATCTTAGTTTGAAGCTTCTACAGTTGATAATGTCAATGCTCAAAGGGACAGCATTGCAAGACAAAAAACCAAACAACAATATAAGGGATCAGAAAAGAAAAGGCATAAGAAAACTCCAATGGAAGGATATGGTGTGCACATCGATACAGACATTGGCATAACTACGTACAATGTAAGTATTTTTAGATTTGCACACTTATACAAATCTAAATCTTCATGTTAACTATCACAATACAATGATTTTGATGAAATCGCTTTTTTTTGTTTGGCACTTATTCAACCAAGAACACCACACAATTGCATGATTAGATGGATGATAGGAGATGAACATGTAGTTGGGTTAAGTCAAACATCAAGCAATAACACTGCCCACTGGAATAGCCATGTTTCACAAAGTTCAAGGATGCAGTGAAGAAGATGTATGACATCCAGACCAACAAAGCGAACATCTTAATCAGGTTAATTCTATGGGTTGTATGTTCTAATTGTTGAGGAAGTTTTGGAGGATACACCATAAAGTTAGCACATTAACACTAAAAGAATTGAGAATAACTACCTGTTGAAGAGATGAAATGATAAAATAAGCCACATTTGACACAAGTATTGTTGAATAGTTTGAGATATAATGGGGTTGATAAATGTATAAGTCTCTTGTCTTCATTTTTGCCATATCCTCTGCATATTGTTTATAGCTTTCTACTTCATCTTTAATTGGACACTAAAACATCTATATATTTCAATTGAATTAAAAACTATTTGTATTCATTGTGCTGCAGGCTTGATGAAATTATGATGCTTTGGATGTAGCAGACAAGATTGGAATTATCTAACAAATATGTATGGTTGATAGTTTCGTTAGGACTCCAATATCATTTTGGTTATCTTTAAATATGTTGGGATCTATCTTTTTTATTCAACTTTGCATGAGGTGTCATTAAGATTTAAATGATTAAGATTTTTGTAGTAGTGTTGCAATTTCACATATTTTGGAACTTCAGTTACAAAGGTTGTTTCGGATGATGTGATAGTTTAAATAATTGAGCATTGATTAATTACTAGATTGCCATAGCCAATTTGATTAATTTCACATAACTTCTTTCTAGATCATTGCTAGATTGCTACAACCAATTTGATTAATTTTTGGATCATTTAGGTGCAAAGATTTTTATCAGCAAATAGAAGGTAATTAATAAGGAAATTGCAACTAGGTGGGCAATAATGCAAATTTATATAAATATTTGGAACGTAGTTTTTTTTTTTTAATTAAAATACAGGAAGCGGAAAGAAAGTTAAAAAATTGGTCCAAAGGATAAAAAACTAAAAAATTGATGATTGTTTGTTTATGCAATTTAGGTGAGTTTTAATTATGATAAGTTTTCCTTCTCGGTAGGTTTTATTTATTATGAGTGGTTTTTGTGGTTTTTATTGAAATAATAAAAAAAAAGGATTAATTTTAGATTTTTTAGATTATAAATGTCTAAGTCAGCCTTAATTGCCACGTCAAAATATCCAGTCAGCACACCAAAATTGCCATGTTAGCGATTTTTGATAGAAAAAATGTCATGTCATCAATATTTAACACTGTAGGAAAAATATAAAAGTTTGATATCTTTAATAGGAATAATTGATAGTTTAGTACCTTTAACAAGAAAAAAAAATAATTCGATACTTTCAATAAGAAAAAAGTGATAGTCGATACCTTATGATATAATTAAGTTTATTTATTGTTAAAAGTTAAACTGACAAGCAGATAAATTTGTAATTTTCACTTTTAAGAAAAGGGTATTTTTGACTTTTCGTTATTCAAGGAAAACACTAGGTTAATTTTTCTCTATCTATCCCCTCCTCTTTTATTATTTTTCTCTTTCCCCCTCTTCTTCCATTTCTCTTCTCCCCTATTCTTTTTCCTCCCTTGCTCATAGGGAAATGGCTCAATCGAGCCAAACTAGGTCTCTATTGGTTGCTTAAAGGCCAAATTTGGTTTCTACAGATGCCGATAAGGCTGAATCTAACTTCTACTGTGTCGAGAAACCAGATTTGACCTCATTAGCACCGGGCTCAATCTCGCCTATTGACTTGTGTGGAAACTATATTTGACCTCTCTGCAACCACAAAAGGTTTAGATTTGGCCTTGATGGTTGTCGAAAGGCCTTGTTTGGCCTTTATGGATGTTGCCAAAGCCTTCACAATGGTTGCAAGGCCTTCGGTGGCCTCAAGCGGCTGTCATGAGGCACCCAAAGCCTCTACCGACTGTTGCAAGGCCAAACTATAACCATAATTTATTACATAAATTCCAAATATAGACAATCTTAATGTGTATACCTTGGTTATAATTTATTACATAATTCCAAAATTATAAAAATATGGATAATCTCAATGTGTACCCCCAAATCAAATGGCAAAAAGTCAAAAAAATTTAATTTAGTTCACAAAAATAGAAAAACACATTTCTCAATACATTTATGTAACCCGAAATTAGTATTTTTATTACCTTAATATATTCTCTTAGTAGGGTTGGGACCCCCCTAAAATCCAAGGAACCGGAATCGGAACCTGAAACATTGGTTCCAATTCCGGTTCCGAGTATCCTAGATAATATTAATTATTTCCTATTTTAAAAAAAATGACAAATAAACCCTCTAAAAATTACAAAGGCACCCAAAAGTTTATAAAAAGTACACTTTAGCCCCGATTCTTACTCGAGTACTAGAATTTTGGTTCTGGTTCCTACAGTGATAGAACCGGAACGAGAACATCATAGTGTCAGTTCCACCACTTTTAAAACCGGAACCGACCATGTGAGGACGCGATTTCTGGTAGGAACCGAAATGAGAACCAAACCGAACTCTGAGTCCAGTTAGTTCTTTTGCATACCCCTAACTCTTAAGATATAAATAACGAAAAAAAAAAAAGCATAATGGATTTTACGCTGAAAACATTTGATATCTTAAGCGTTAGTCGTGGATGATTTAATTTTTTAAGTTTTCATTTTATTCCTTGTAATTCTTGTCAACAAAATTCGTTTAATCGTTGATGTTTTCTCCCTTCTCTGCAAAGGATGGCAGCATAAGACAATTGAAATTAAAATTGAGATTTCTTTCTCACATTGAATTTTTATTTTCAATCTACACTAATTCTTGTTCCTACTGACCATAAAGAATTAATGTGCTATGAGAGCACTAAAATGTTACATTTTCTAAAATTAGGACCTGTATGTAGTTATCCCACTCTTTAATTTTTTTAGGTATGATATATCATGTGCTATGAGAGCACCAAAATGGTACATTTTCTATCCCATTCTTTAATCTTTTTAGGTCTGATATGTTGTTAAGAATATTTCTTTCCAGCTATAATCTATCCATAGAAACAACTTGCAATGTCGTCAAAATGTCAAATCTTCCCAATAAGCAGACTTTATACCGCTCAAGTAATTTTCTGATATAATAAACAAAATACAACTAATTTTAATAAAAAATTATTAAGGATATAAATATTAATTTACTTTTAGTAATAAATTTTTGTTTAATATTTACTTATAATTAATAAATATTAATAAATTAAAATTATTATTTATTAATTAATAAAAATAATTAATTAATTAATTAAAGATAATACATATAACAATATGAAATTACCTAAAACTATGGAACCGTAACAAGAAGAAAGCTTTAAACAGGGCGTACAAAAATGAGACCTGTCAGGCCCTGAGCTCCATGGATCTCGTATTTGTGGTACGCATAGCACTATTAGAAATTTAGTGCATGTTAGAAATAGTACTGCTCACTTCCACGCAAGTTAAAAGGATATTTGTACTGTCCTGCCTTTTCAATACCAGTTCACCGAAAACATACCCCTTGGAATTAAAATACCCAGTACAATCTTTGGAGCTCAATTTAAACCCAAAGAAAAAAAAAAGATTCTCAGCGCTCGATACCATAGCTTTTACCTTAAATAAGTAAGGAAATAGAGTGAGACATTGCGAAAATACAGAGCCTCAACGTTCTATCAGTCACGAATGATTTCCTCAAGAAAATACCACTTCCGTTTAAACCTTACATGTAGCAAAGCAGTCATGAAATCATACAAACAAAACTCATTAGCAAAACTAAGAATTCAGACCAATAATAAGCATCAAAGGAGAGATGAATCTGCAGCAAGCATAGTAATAATATTGAACGAGAAAAGTTATTCGAAAGTTTATCCCTTCTAGTTTGGTAATATATTAGAGTTGGAGGGTTTCATTCCAAGCTAGTTTCCAACATGGATCATACATTACCATGTCACCTATTAATGAGTTTAATGTAATTAACTGGACTAAAAGTCGAT
This sequence comes from Toxicodendron radicans, assembly GCA_009867345.2. Classification (NCBI taxonomy): domain Eukaryota; kingdom Viridiplantae; phylum Streptophyta; class Magnoliopsida; order Sapindales; family Anacardiaceae; genus Toxicodendron; species Toxicodendron radicans. Next base: position 11,929 of record WYDK02020542.1, read on the forward strand.
GCCATAAGGACAATGGACTAATCATGTAAACCGTATAATATTCAATCATTACTAGAGCAATATTGCAAGCGTATAAAAGTCATGAAATTCATATCTACAAATTACACACCAACGTGTTATAGATACAAAACATTATACAATCGCTAAAAATGAGGCCTCTAAGACTCGATCATTTCCTCAGAGTGGAATTTAATTATCAATCAATTAAGCAATTAAAGAAATCAAAAAGCGAAGATGGCTTTGGAAAATATAACTGGAAAACATATCAAAAAAAGAAAAGTAGAGGAGGTGGTGACAGTTTTCCCTATCTTTTCAAAATATTTCATAAAGTCACCTTTTCACCTTGCTCACGAGCAATTGAAGCCGAAAGAATTCCAAGATCATGGTTTAAAAATGTTAAGGCAGATTCACACTCTGAAATAATTCTTGTGACTGAAGAGGGCTCGCCTGCAATTGTTTCAGACGATCCAACAGCAAGAGCTGCATACGAATCCCTAAGATTTCTCAAGTTACCTAAGAACTGCAACAAAAGCATGACAAAAGGATTTCTCATTATAAATTAATAGCCAAGCTAATCCCAAAATAAAATAAGACACATCTGTTTAGTCTATAACATAGATCAAAAGTAGAATAATAACAAACATAATATGAACAAAACACTGTTTGGATGCACTTAATCTATTCTGTTACCATAACTACCAGTGATTGTCCAGTATTTTAAGACTAAAATGTGCCATAATACATCAGTTTTTTGTATGATTACATCATAATGAAGAAACTAGCAATTGTTCAATTTCTTTCCACCCACAAAACTAAACCAAAATGAACTTTCAAGTAACATGTGTGGAGAAATGATTTCTATTACTTGATACAATTGTATGAACATTACATGAATTTATACACATTCAAAGAATGGATAAATGGAAAGATACTAATTCTCAATAATCTCATTTCCTAACTAAGCGATTTTATACCTAATTGAAGAAATCTTCCTATTATACCAGATCCTACAACTCACCAAGATCACAACAATTCACACTCCCCCTCAAGCTGGAGCATATAGATTATATGCACCAAACTTGTTACAAATAAAATTAATACGAGGACCCCTTAGTGATTTAGTGAAGAGATCTGCTAGCTGGTCATTTGAGCTGACATGACTAGTGGTAATACAACCTGATAAGATTTTCTCTCTGATAAAGTGACAATCAATTTCTATATGCTCAGTTCTCTCATGAAACACCGGATTTGAGGCAATTTGGAGAGCAGCTTGAATCTGTACAACTTCTGTGAATTTCAATTCTTGGATAGAAACTGACTCACAACACTGACAGAGAAGGACATATCAGGTCGTGTGATGGTGAGTTAATTAAGCTTACCAACTAGACGTCGGTATCTTCCAGGATCAGCAAGAGGCTCCCCCCGTCCAGGTGAGAGCTTTGAATTAGGATTCATAGGAGAGTCAATTGGTCTACAGTCTGACATCCCTGCTTTTTCCAAAATGTCTAGTGTAATTTCCCTTGAGAGATAACAATACCAAATTTGGATTGAGCCACTTCTATGCCAAGGAAGTATTTAAGTAATCCCAAATCTTTGGTCTAAAAATGACGAAACAAGTGTTTCTTCAACTGTTCAATGCCATCTTAATCACTTCCCATGATAACAATGTCGTCGACATATACAACTAGATAAATGCATTGCCCTACTGATTTGTGTTTATAAAAAACAGAGTGATCAGACTCACACCTTACCATACCAAACTCTTGGATGACAGTATTGAATCGTCTAAACCAGGCACGAGGAGATTGTTTTAAACCATACAGAGATCGGTGCAGTTTACATACTAAGGTAGACTCCCCCTGAGCAACAAAGCCAGGCAGTTGCTCCATATAAATTTCTTCCTAAAGGTCACCTTGAAGAAATGCAATCTTAATGTCTAGTTGATATAGAGGCCAGCCATATATAGAAAGAAGCGGACGGAAGACATTTTTGCCACAGGAGAAAATGTTTCATAATAGTCCAACCCATAAATCTGAGTATAGCCTTTTGCTACCAAACCTGCCTTTAAACGATCAACCTGACCATCCGGGCTAACTTTAATAGTATATATCCACAGATAACCAACAGTTGAGTGGCCTGGAGGTAATGGAACTAAATCTCAAGTATTATTCTGATGCAAAGCAATCATCTCCTCAACCATTGTTTGATGCCATCTGGGAACAGATAGTGCCTCACTAATATTAGACGAAACAGAAACAGAAGTAATGGATGACACAAAGGCATAATATGATGGATATAATCGATGATAACTAAGGAAATTATAGATTGGATGACGATTGCGAGTGGAGTGTATACCTTTACGGATGGCAACGGGAAACTGATCGGCTGGAGGTAGGGCCGCAGGAGGATCAGTCACAGGAGCCTCAGGAACTAGAATAGGAATAGTGTCAGTACCTGTAAAAGGGACAAGAGCATCACCGGAAGGGGTTTCTTCTATAAGAGTGAGGTCAGGAGTAGGGTCAGGAATAGACTTGATGAAGGGGACAGGGAGAACATCAATGACAGAGCCACGTTCTGGTGTAGAGAAAAAGGGAGAAGACTCAAAGAATGTAACATTAGCAGATATGAAATATCTATGTGTGGATGGAGAATAACATTTATACCCTTTTTGAAGACGTGATTATCCCAGGAAAATGCACTTTGTAGATTTGACAAACAATTTGTCCTGACCATGTGAGTGATTATGGACAAAGCATGTACAACCAAAGACACGAAGAGGAACTGAGTACAACTGCTGATCAGGAAACAAAATAGAGTGGGGTACCTGATTTTGTAAGACAGACGAAGACATTCTATTAATAAAAAAACACGTTGGTAGGAATACATCTGCCCAAAACTTGAAAGGAACTTGATTATGCAAAAGCAGTGTACAGGCAGTTTTAATGAGATGTCTATTTTTGCGCTCAGCAACTCCATTTTGCTGCGGAGTATAAGCACACGAAGACTAATGAAGAATTCCTTGAGATGACATGAATTTAGAAAAAGGAACAGAAAAATATTCACGAGCGTTGTCACTACGTAACACAGGAATAGTAGTTTTAAATTGAGTCTTAATTTCTCCACAAAATGTTTCAAATATGGAGAAAAGTTCAGAACGATGTTTCATTAAAAATAACCATGGGCAATGAGAATAATCATCGATGAATGTAACAAAGTACTGAAAACCATTTATTGAATTGACTCGACAAGGCCCCCATACATCGAAATGAACTAACTCAAAAGGGGACGCAACCCGTTTATTGACACGACTTGGAAATGTACTACGGGAATGTTTTCCAAGTTGACACGACTAACAATTTAAAGACGATAAAGAAGAGAGATTTTATTAAACTGGGATGGCCTAACCGATTATGAAGGAGAAACGGTGATTCAAAGACATGGCATGCAATAGAGGCATGAGGTAAACTGAGATGATAGAGACCCTGTGACTCATGTCCTGTGCCAATCACCTGTCCAGTGTCGTGGTCCTATATAACAACAGAGTCATTATTAAATGTGATAGAGCAATTTAAAGAACGTGTAAGTTTACTGACAGACACAAGATTAAAAGGGCAATTTGGAATGTAAAGTACGGAATCTAAAGGTAAGGAGGGAAGTGGTTGGGCACAACCCATTGCTTTAACACTAGTTTTGGTTCCATCAGCTAGAGAGAGTAACAGGGGTCAGAGATTTAGGATAAGCAATATGAGATAGTAAACGGAGGTTACCAGAAATATAATCAGATGCACCAGAGTCTAGAACCCAAGAACCCAAGGACCCAGAGGAGAAGACTGAGTGAGACAAGCTATTGAATTACCCGAGTGAGCAATCGAAGCAACAAAAGGGGAAGCCTATTTATCTGCCTGATATTTGAGATATTCTTCATAATCAATTCCAGTAATAGTCTGGGATGGGTGATTATAACCTTTAGAAGCCTCAGTTAGATCAGTATGAGCAATATTAGTAATCCGAGAAGGTCGTCCATGTAGTTTGTAGCATTTCTCTCTAATGTGCCCCCACCGATGACAGTAACTACATTTTGGTCGACCAGTCCTACTACCCTGGTATCCTTTAGTGGGGTTGTGAATCTGAGTGGCCAGAACAGAGGAATCAACAATAGGAGGACCCGTCATAACACCAGGGGAGGAGACTCGAAGTAATCGAGCAAATACCTCATCTAGAGAAGGTACAATAGCATTGGCAAGAATCTGATCACGAACTGGAGTCAGATCGGGGTTGAGAGCAGCAAGAGTGAGAACCATGAAGAATTTGTCTCGTTGGGCAAGATCTTCTATTGCAGATTTGCCGGCAGACAATAACAAATTAAATTCTGCTTTGAGGGAAGCCATCTTACCTAGGTAGTCGGACATGCCCATATCTTGTTGCTTGAGATTGACCATATTGGACACAACAAAATATAAACGTTGAATATCATCAGTATAAAGAAGTTAGGCCTGACGTCATACCTCAATGCAGGTCTTGTATATCTTATAAGTGGGATGAAGTGGAGGATCAATCGTCTGCCATTATAGACTGCATAATAGAGCATCTGCTTTAACCCATGCAGCCTTATCTTCTGTAACGTCCTCAGCCTTGGTGGTCAAGTGGTCTTCCAAACCTTGTCCCTTACAACACAATTCAACAAAGGCAGCCCAGAAGGAACAATTAGAGCTGCCAATTAATTTTTCAGTCGTGATTAAGGGAAGGGATAGGAATGAGAAAGAACCTGATTTGTGAGAGCTTTGGGGAAACATGATGAAATGTGAAGTTGATTAGATTTGGGCTAAAAAACTGGTGTGAAAGATCTGGGCAAAATCCGGTGATGGCAGCGGCGGAATCCGGTGAAGAAGGCAGAGATCGAAGCGGAAGCTGTCGAGTACCCGAGCGGCGCATGCGGCGGCGAGTGACGACGAAGATGCTTGGGTTTTGCTAGTGGAGATGAAGAACAAGCTGGTGTGAACAAATTTCAAAGATGACACCGGAAAAGAACTGTCTGAATGTCGCCGGAAAAGAGAAAGAAGAGAAATTTCTAGGGTTTCAGAGAAGGCTCTGATACCATGTGAAGAAATGATTTCTATTACTTGATACAATTGTATGAACATTACATGAATTTATACATTCAAAGAATGAATAAATGGAAAGATACTAATTCTCAATAATCTCATTTCCTAACTAAGAGATTCTATACCTAATTGAAGAAATCTTCCAATTATACCAGATCCTACTTCCTATTATACCAGATCCTACAACTCACCAAGATCACAACAATTCAACATGTAAAAGGGACTAAAAAGTGTTTGCATACACAACATCATGCAAAACTAAGTTAGCAGAACTGAGGAAAATTGAAGTCATACATCAGCAATCAGACTCCAGATAACTATTGTATATAATCAATGGCAAATCTAACCAATATATAGCTTACTAATTAAAGGCATAATGCACTGTCATCATCTCTATAGCTAGGCTTTTAAAAGTGATAAATGACTTTCCTTTCAATGAAGAACCACCTGAAATCTGATACATGAAACAATTAAAGGAAGAGACAACAAGAAGAACAATCACTGGTTACCTTTAAAAGCATCTTGTATGCCTCTAACAAGCGATTGGCAGCAGGCCCAAACCCATGAAGTTGTGGTACCTCCATCATGTGAGTCCAAGGGCGAATTTCCTACAAAAAGCATGATATCGTTACTCAAGAAACCACATAAACAAAGAGTCCAGCTCAAAAGTTGTTCATAATAGATATTACAATTAACTCCAAGTTGATCATCAATTTCAATTCCAATCATGTTATTGAAATTGCAAAGTAGGTCAAAACAGAGAGAAATTTTAGGGCAAGCATATTCTTTTTACTACATGGCATTTCAAAAATGAAATAAAATTTTCTATTTGGTCACTGAGTTTAAAAAAAATTCAACCTAGATGTATCAATTCTTCAATTTATATTGAATTTTCATAATTCAAGAATATGGATTTTGTTATCTTTTGCAAAGCATGAAATGAATTCAGGGAATTTACCTTTTATAAAAGATGATGAAAAGAAACAATTCAAGAATAAAGGTTAATATATACCATAAAATATCCAATTTCATAAAAATAAAAGCCTTTTTTTGTTCCAAATGGGAAATTTCTTCAATTTAATCATTGCATTCAAGTAGATATAACAAGTGCGGCAAAGTAACCCAAAGCAAATCAAGTAAAATCAAGAGAGGAGTAAACCTTGGTGTAAATTGTATTAAATGATCTTGCGGTTTCAAGAAAAGATTCCAGATTTGCCCGAAGTTGGGATTCCACCTCTGCATACTCCTCATCTGGGTTGTAAGCATGCTGACGGAAAGTAGCACAAGGACATATACAATCAAACAGCATAAGAAAAAACAAGAAGATACAAAATGAAAGTTTGGGAAATATTCACTGGCAAAAGAAAATAAAATTTGATAATAAACCATTTCGTGATGAAATAGTCAAATTTTAGAATGAATCCAAATAAGAGCATTATGTTGTCAGTTTATAAGAAGTAATAATTAGAATATCAATTACCATGACCTAAATAAACTTCAGCTAAAATTTGAATAGATCCCAAGATTTTGGCACTAGAAAACGCTTGAACATCAAATATATCACTTTAGAGGATTAGAATCAAACAGAAGAAAGAGCTCCACCCGTCAAAACTAATGACCTAGGCAACCTACAAGTGGGAGAAGAAAAAAGCTAAACCAAGTTTCACCCCACAACAACGCTAAATTCAAGCAAGTAAATTAAGGACTTGAAACTTCCATCATATTAATTAAGTATTATTGGCTGCCTTTGTTTTAAACAAATATCACTATCCTATTTCAACAAATATCAATACACATTTTTTCACAAATATTACTCTCTAAATTCTATCATTATCAATACACGCTTTTCCACAAATATTATTTAAATACTATCCAAATTCAATCATATTTAAACAAATATAAATACACATTTTTCTACAAGTATTATCTAAATACTATTCAAATACTACCCACCCACTATTTATCAAATACTACTATTGAAAATACTACTAAAAACTAAACAAACCAAGCCATTGTTATTTATGCTTACTGGAGTCTCAAAGCATACATAGGAAAAGTTGATGCCAGAGACAACCTATGGGAAGCTGATCAGTCTAGAGTAGTCTAGTGAACAACAGACAAGACGGACAAAAATAAATAGCTAAGGAACAGGGATAAACCTTAGATGCTAAATCTGTGACCTTCTGTTGAAGATTCAAGAGTATCTTTGATTGTTCTGAAAGCTTTGTCTCCAGCTCAGAAACATCTGGTCTACAAATGAATTTTGAATGATGGAACAGAATGTTACAAAATCTAGTAATAAAAATAACTATAATGACACTAATACAAATACAAAATATACAGGGGTTATCGTAAACGGGATTGTATTTGTCTTTAATAAAACTTATCACCCATTTAGCAAAGGACTGAGTCTGAATCTTAGACAGGAAAAAGCCTAAAAGGAGGAGAAGGATTTTGCCAGTCCACACAACCATATGGTAATTATGACAAACCCCCCGAGACATTTGCAAATTCTGAAAAACAAAAAACCAAAATCATTTCAAACTTACTTCCTATTAGTATCGGACGTATTACAACATACCTATTACAACTTAGACTTAATATGGTCCTTTTGTAAGAATTAGGCTATACATCCAGAAAGATACTCTATACACCCAGTTTTTCATTGTACCACATTAAGTTTGGATTTATACACCCTCTCATGTGCAAATATAATCCTATCTTCTCCTCCTCCCACTAGAAAAGAGAAATAACTTACTTTTCTCCAATTCTCTACACCGTATTTCTTAATGATAAAGTGCTATTATAACAGTAGACAAAGATTTTTTTATACAAAGAATTTAAATTCTTTTGGAATGAAGGGGAAACATCACCTATACCATGCTTAAAAATAAGCAAAAAGAAGTGCAGTGCAAATATGTATTATTTTGCTCAACTTAAGTTGTATGTAAAAAAGAGTTTGCCTCTCTAGCATTCCAGTTTCTATTGAACTGCACATATATAATGCACTGATGTACTAAGGAAAATTAATGTTGTGCATGTAGTAGTCAAGACTAGTGGTAGATTAGATTAGTCTAACGTTTTGCAACGACACATAACTTTGGCAAACATCAGAAGAAATCAAACACACACAAAAAGGCATATTGCCTGTACTTAAATAATTTTTAACATTTAGCAAAGACACGTACATATAATAAATCAAGCATTCAAATAAACTAGGCTTCACAAATTCAATGGAAAAAACTCTTAACTCCTTAACATATTGTAACAATTAAATTAGAGAAAAAGATGTGAACATAGTGGGTAAAAAAACAAAGTTCTTACAATGGATATATTGACTGAATCTGCACATCTGCAGGGAACAACTTGCATTCTTCTGAGAAAATAAGAGCTTGTTTCTCTGCAATAGAGTCTATTAGTTGTATGTCCTTTGCTACTTGCTCATCAATGCTGCAGAAGTATACAAAATAAATATCAGGAACGCTGTTAAACGGGAAGAAGAAAAAAAATAACATGAATATCCAATACACAAGTGGGAATAATAAATTTAGTTATACATGTCTTCCATGAAAGCAAATATAATTTCTCAACTAATTTAAAGTCAGTAATATCAACCTCCAATTAGGATTATCAGCATAGATGCTCGCCTCCACAAGATCAACAATAAGTTGAAGCATTTCAGTTCGATCTTCATAACTTCCACGCCCCTGAAATGTAAATGTTATTCACTTATTAAACTTTTAGTAAACACACATGCTCTCTCAAACATTAGTCAAGTGCAGATCATAGATGCAAAAATTCAAACTTATGATTGGCATGTCTAGAAGCTCCCACACTACATAATAGGGAGCAGTAGGAGACCAACTATGTTCAATATATGTACTCAAATAACATGACAGAGATTAACAATCTTAAAAATAAAAAATATGCATAACATATAATGATGTAACTGCAGGTACAATTTACATGTATGTGTTGTGTTGTGTTGAGTCGAATTCACACTGTGAATAGAATGAGTAAGGTCTAGAAGTAGCCCCCATTTTAAAACTTTATAAACACAAGAAAGGTCAAGAGAATTCTGGGTAGTTTAAAAAAAAAAAAAAAAACTAACTCATTTAAATGCTCCTGTATGCTAACTGAAAGAAGATAAAAACAAACCATCTTTTTTTTTATTAACCTTTCTTGCTCTCAATACATTCTTAACTTCAATGGAAACATAAATTCACAATGTTCATACTAAGAAAAGTTTATTGCATGCTACCAGCTTCCATGCTGTTAGAATATATATGTATTCAAGGGTATATGTGTAATTGTAGTGTGTATATATAAGTGTCTGTACTGATTAGAAAT
>WYDK02021270.1:0-21311 GCA_009867345.2 Toxicodendron radicans
ATTATAATAAAATTAAAAAAAAAAAAAAAGTAGTTGTCAAAATGTCAAAGGAAAGGAAGTTTTTAACATAATTATACAAATGGGGTGTACAAATTTGCAGTAATAATTAATTTATTGGAAATATTTAAGGTGTCAATACGGACTGTCACCTGTAAAGAGCATTAATGCAAATTTAATGACAGGTTGTTGATGTGCTGGTGAAATGAATAAAATATAATATCTAATTATCTAATTTATTTATTTATTATTATGTTGTTGTATAACAGTTTTGTATTCTCAATTTCTTCTTCCAATTATCTCCGTCTTCTATTTAAAAGGAGAAGTTCGTTTTGGTTTTGGTTTTCTAACTTTGCGGCAAGTGATAATATAAAAATATTGATGAGTACTAATTAAGTTCCTTTTTGCTTTTTCTTTTGTTTTATTGTTTTTTGATAAGCTTATTCATAATACGGAGACATGCATTTACCAGTCGCATGACCAGATCTAATCCTACGCATGATTTCCCAAATTAATTATTCCATAGAAATTTTTGAGTATGAATTTTGTTATATAATATATAAAGAAGACAAATTAACCATATTTAAAGGACTTATGGATAGATTGTGGTATCAGATGTATCCCGTAAATTTTACGTTCATTTTTTTTATGTTTGTAAATCTACGATAATGTTAATGACTTATTTCTCACATAATCAAATCTAAAATACTTTCGGATAGATTTTGACCTCTACAAAATATATATAATTTAAAGTTGATTGTATTTTCAAGTTTTAACTAATACGTTCTTCGTTTTCTTTTGCTTGTTATTTTATTTTTTCTGTTCTTTCATAAGCTTATTGATAACACGGATACATGCATTTACTAGTCGCATGATTTCCCTAATTAATTTTTGGGAGAGTTGACAAAATTATATTATAGAAATTGTGAGAATTTAAAAATATATATAGAATGAAGACAAAATAACCATACATAATTTTAATTTATTATAGTATTAAACAAATTTGACTTTAAGTATAATTAATTAGTGCTGGTGATCATTTAAGGAATCCAATTCTAGTATAGAGTTGGCTCTATATGTCTTTTTGCCCTTTGGTATATATATAGATTAGGTTAAGTATTGAAACTATTTATTCTCAATCTTATTCTAGTAATCAAATACATTTTTAAATTCAAATTCTATTCTATTAAATACGATTTAATTCAATTTTTTTTTTTTAAATATTATTCTAAATATTCTACCAAATGCAAACCAGTCGTTTCTTTATAATATTAGTTTTAACAATTAATTATTTAAAATATTACCCAATTTTCACACATTGTCTGAAGTTTTAGCTTACTTTGCATGCAAGTTGCTTGTCCTCATGCATAAATCACGTCTTTGCCGCAACACATTTGGCATATTTGATTATTTTCCAAGGCAACACTATCACTATGGACCCTGCCACTTAATGACTCTGGTGGCCGGTTGCCAGTGGCACGGGGGGATGCTTGGCCAACTCTCAATTTTTTTTTTTAAATATTAGTATGTTATATAATTTGGTTTAACCGCCCATACTTAATTTTTTTTCTTTTAAATATTAATATATTTGATAAAATTCAGCCGACTACTTTTATATTAAAAAATCTTGCCTCACCTTCAATTTTGTAACAAAACCTGTAACATGGGTGGACCTACATGGGGTCTCATGGGGTAAAGTGGTTATTTTTTTAATTTTGTTTTTCAATTTTTTCTACAAAATTTACAGTAAATAAAATTAATGAAATTTTGTTACTTTCTCTAATAATATATTTTTCCCTTATTTCCTCAATCCCAACTTTTTCTTTTGCCCAACGTCCACTTCATCTCTCCAATCCCAGCGTGCCCCACCACTCAATTAAAAAATTATCATTGTTTTCATAATCTCTTTTAACAGTAATTTATAGTATTGTACTCATGGTTATTTCCTTTTTTTACTTGATTCAATTATTGAGTTTTCTTTAATTAATTTCATTTAAATTCTCTATAATGTTCTTTATAGTATTGTACTCATGGTTATTTTGATTGACTTTCACTATGTTTCTTTAAGCACATGTAGAATTTTTTTTTTTGCAAAACTGGTGAGGTTGCTGGCATGTTGCTGTAGTTTAGTTGTGTATATAGAAAAATATGTATTTGATAGTTGGTGAGATTGTTGGCATGTTCACCTGTAGATCAATGGTTGAATGATAGTTTAGTTGTGTATATAGATAATGATGTATTTAAAAGTACTGATAATAAAGTCATTATACAATATTTTCAACAGATGAAATCTCGTCGAAGACAATTATAAATGTATTAATTAATGAGAATTTTATTAATACAAATATTTGTGTTTATTTTTATTTATATTATATTAATTGTTACTTTAACCTTTGACCCCCCTAAGTTTTATTCATGGGTCCGCCCCTACCTTTAAACCCTCACGTCTTCCTCTGCAAACCCTCACATCTTCTTTTACCTAATCCTTCATACTTCAACAAAATTTTATCAGCTATTTCACACTTTCACTCAAGGGCTTAATTAGACGACATTTCTCTGTGGTTAGTTACGTTTTCTTTTCTTTTCTTTTTTTTTTTCTTTCTTTTCTTTTTTTTGTGTAATGCTTTTCTTTCATTTGTGTGTATTAGTATTGAATTTTTTATTGAGAAAATTTTTAGGAAAAATAATATATAGATAATAAAAAATATAGAATCAAGGAGGCAACAATACTCAAATTGTGGCTTCACTTTGACCCCAATTTGTTTGAGGATTGAGGTAATTAATTTTTTTTTAATTTCTTTTATGGCTTTAATTTGAATTGATGAATTTTGTAATAAAGTTGATACAATGCTATAATGGCATGGGTAGCTTAAAGATTTTGAGTTTGATCTAAATTAATAGAACATTAAGAAGTGACATACTTGTGATTGATTATTTAAGACCAATAAGTATTTAGATGAATACTATGGAAAAGATAAAGAATAGTTCAAAAATTCTGAATTTCCATAGTTTTTATAGAATTCAATTTGTTAGTTAATTTATTTCTTTGTGTTTATATAATTTTATTTCTTTGTGTTTAGATATGGAAAAATATTTTAAAAGAAAGTCAATTGTGATGGGGACATAACCGAGCAGTCTATTATCATAAAGCAGAAGCAAAATCCTCTTCACATTCTGGTGGGTCCAATTACGAGGAGTCGAGCTAAAAATATGCAACATGTCTTGTCAAGCTTAATGGAAGAACTTGAAGCCAAGGGAGCAATGCATGAAGCCGAGTATGCCTTAGAGGGATCCAAAAAGATTGTTAACAAGATTGAAGCCCAAGTCCAAGCGGAAGTGAATCGTTGCTTTGATTGAGTTGATTGGAGCATTGGAATGGAATTGGGACTTCAAGCTTGAAGAAAGTGAGAGTAGTTGTCATTTTCTAAGGCCATGGTCATGCCTTGGTATTTCACCATGACCATGGTGGTGGAATGAAGAGAGAAAGTAATGAGGCAGAAAACACCATGGCCTAGGTTGTGGAGAATTGATTTCGGCCACGGCCTAGGCTGTGGCGCGCACAGTGATGACGTTTTTAGGGTTTTTTGTTTCCTTTTTAACTTAGAACTCTTATTGGTATTTAAGGATAGTTGATTTTAACTAAAAGGGGATTGAACTTTGTTTTATTTTGAAGATTAATACAAGAATATCGTTTCTTGAATTCCTGAACTCATCAAGAACCACCAATTCTTGTGGCGTTCTCCCGTGAAAATTATCAATCTAAATCAAGATTGTGGCGTTTCAGATTAACTATACCAAGGTTCAAACGATTGCATTCGTTTCGGATAGAGGTTCTTCAGAAGCTGATTCATCCTGGGCAACTTTCCGTTCTTGATCGTTGGGTCCCTTCGTGTGTCGACGGGGTTCGTGTCAATATGAGTGTAAGCAAGGTGGATAATGCATTTTTCGGAATAGATTCTGATGGAACTACCTCATCTTCATAAGGTACCTCAATTGCCTTTCCAAAATTGAGGTATCTCAAGTTTTGGAACATGATAGAATGAGAGCAGTTGGTGTAGAGTCAGAGTACTATCATGCCCTGTCTTCATTACTTGGAACTTGATTCATGCCCAAAATTGAAATCGTTGTCTCTTTTGGGAGAACTACCATCCTTGGAATCACTTACTATAAAAAGAATGAAGTGTGAAAAGAGCAGGTGACGAATTTTTGGGAACTTCTTCTTTGTCTTCTTCTACGGTGCTTACCTTTCCGAAGTTGATGAATCTCGAGTTTGAGGATATGAAAGAATGGGAAGAGTGGAATGTTAAATGGGATCGAAGCGTTATGCCAAATCTTCTTTCCTTGAAATTTCTTTCGTGCCCCAACTTGGTGGCATTGTCTGACAACCTTCTTCACAGGCCAGCACTGCAGAGATTAATTATAAATGATTGCTCTATTCTGAAAGAGATTCAACCACAAAGAAGGCAGGAAAGGATTGGTGCAGCATCTCTCACATCCCTTACATTCAAATTGGTTCTTCTATGTATGCGTACTATTCAAGTTCATTCAGACTCGATTTATTCTTTGTTCCACTATAAAGATAAGTAAGCATCCAGCAGGCAGACAAGATAGCTTTTGAAAGAGGCTTTTACTATCAGGCAACGATCATTAAGGTGTGACAAACTCCATTAAACTGTAACAATTTATTGAATGCTGTTAATCTAATGCTGTATTTGTTATAACCTAGAAATTTGGGATTACATCACTAGATATGTATAAACTATGAGTAAATCTCCCATACGAACAATATGTAAGAGATGTACGAGAAGAATACAAGAGACGACTTGAAATGCAACTCTAGCAGCCCAAAAATATCAAATCGGTTAGTTATGCTCTACAGCTGCTATATACTCTTTCAAATTCTGGATAACATGATCAGAAAAATCAGCCCCGGCCCAAATATAGTGTGCTTTAAGAGTGTAGAAAAGTTTAGGTGTGTAGCCTCAGATGTAACTCGTATATGAAGAAACCTTTGAGGGTTAAAGATTCATGGTGGAATCATGAAAATGGCAAAGCTTTGAGGCGTAGACGTAGGTTAGATTGATGGCTGAACCACCATAAAATACTATGTCTATTCTTTTTTTCTCTTACTATTTTATTTATTATAACTTATTTTGCATATCCATATTCATTTTAAGGTAAACTTGACTTAATGACAAAAGATTTAATTATTTGCAGATAGAACATCTTAATATTGCAATTCACCATGCTCTTGGATTGGTTAAACATCCATAAATTCATAAGGTTCTTGAAATTAGGCAATTATCTAATGTGAATGTGAATGTACCTTTTTCAAGCAAGGTTTATTGCTTTAAGGTGAAAAAAAAAAAAAAAAAAAAAAAAAGCTTTGTAAAACATTTTGCCACTTTTGATGTCATTTTGATTTGATTTGGTTTTTTAAATTGAAGAACTATTGATTCATTATCGTTGCTAGTATTTTAACTTTCAAACATATGGAGATTCAAGATAATTTTTTATTGATTTTTCCTAGTGTTAAAGTGACTTATAGAGTGTTTGGTTGCTAAGAAAATAAAAGAAGACTATGGAGAATAAATTGAGGGTTTCAACATCTTCATCACCATCGTCAACTTTAGCATTCACTTCCTTTCATGATTTCCACAGATAGATGTAGGTGGATTGATAGATGAACTCATATAGGCTATTGAGAGAGATTGACAAGCTTCGGGTATTCCATAGACAAGATATACATTGGGCCAACAAATACAAGTCACTGCCTAGTTCTTCTGGGCTATATAAAATATTAATTACAGACCTAACTAGTTTAGTAGCCTACAATTTATATAACATAATCAAGTCAATGATATCAATCTCTCAGGTAAAATAACAAAATCCATCTCTACTGTTAAGTTCATTGCTGGTAAGAGCATTTTTGTTATAATATCGTACATCAAGGAGGTGTATCTCTTTTTAACTCAACAGAATATGCATCTCTGTTTTCTAAGGAGCAGAAAAGGAATTTGGGAGAATAAAGTTTGAGAAATAATGTATTGAATTTTACTTTACTTTCACATGTCACCACTCTCGATTTTTTCTTAAATCTTTCAACACTCTCAGGAGTCTCTCAGTAGCAAATTCATGAGAAAATATGCTGCTGTTTATTTAATGAATCCAAGTAAAAGTGTTATGTCATGCATGCATCATAACAACAAATACACACACATGCAAGCTTATTTTCAAATCTCAACTGAATTAACAATAAATTAAACATGATCCGCCGGCCTCATAGATGTAGGTTTTTGGAGCTGGTTAATATGATGACTGAGTGCCTCCATAAAACCCATTTCCACTGCATTTGTTTTCCATGAATCAAAATCCAATAAGCACTGCAAAATGGTTTCACCCTTGGCCTTAACCTGCAAGGTTGACCCCTTATAAAACACAGCCCATCCTTCATCACTTCTACCGAAGCTAAGCATAGTCTCAATTTCCTGCATTATAGGATCATTTTCCACTCTGTAGCCCAGTTGCGTCTTAGAGTTCCACATGCTCTCTAACCGACCCAGAAGTACCAAACAGAAGTGAGGTCTGGCCATACGTGACTAAGCTTCTCCACCATAATAGTGTAGAAGTTTCTTCGAATTTGCTCTTCAGGGTTGCTCTGCCCCATGTAAACGATCTCCAGTGGAGTCTTCGCAGCTTGTGTGACTGCCTGTGCAGCGGTTGAGAATTTCCTGATCCAATCTATGTCGTTTCCACCGTACAAGCATATGTTTTATCTTGAGTTATCTGAAATTGAAAATAAATGTACAATTATGGTCTATCATGCGCAATTTTATTTCTGCCAAAAAAAGTGTAGTAACCATATGCAATCATTATTTGTTGCCGATGTTTGCAATTTAAAAAAATTCGGACAAACGACTAACTAAAACTACTTAGCTCTAATGAGAATTTTAGTAAGTATGCCTACCCAATTAATAACGACGGGATCTATACCGTCTACTAAAAGCTCAATTCGCCAAGTCTCTTCTTTCCAAAGGGATGCCTCTCGGTCGCTAGTGAAAGGGAATGCAAGGGGTCCCCAAATCCACATCATGTGGAAAGCATTATGATTACGCACTTTCCCTCGAGGGTCAAGTACCACAAGAATAGTCTTCTTCTTGAAGTTCCATATTTCTTGGATATACATGATGACCGCTGGATCGATCATTGAAGGGTGATACACAGAGTACCATGGCATGCTCGACTGGAGACTCTCAAATAGCTTTTTCTTTATTTGGGTCCATGGGGTTGAGCTATCCACAACCGGGATCCAAACCATTTCAAATTGACTCTCTATCCTTGATACATGCAGACGCGATTCCGAATATATTTGCCCTAAAATGAATAGCTCCTCATGTGATACCTTCAAATCGGAGACGAGGAGCAGTACATTCTTTCTCTTCAGCGCATCGATGCTAACCTGTTTTTGTCATACAATATGGAATGGTTTCATGGTAATAAGATCACTACCTATTATGATGTTACTAAAAGAAAGAAAAGAAACGAGAGAAAAATTAGCAAACCCTTCTCTTGGTATAACCGTCCATGAGAGGCAGCTGATCTTCCTTGGCATAAATCAATGCCTTCAGAATTTCCATGTTATCAGTGTACTCTCTTTCCATGAGTCCCAGAAGTCTTTGATACGCTTCAGCAGACCTTAGCTCTCCTGCATCAAAATAATGAGATTGTTACTTTTGGGCATATAATGAATCAAATTAATTACATGGCATTTTTTTTTCAATACTTTTCGGTAGAAAAGACTGTTGAGCGAGTTGCATCTGAAGATCGTCGAGAATGCTGCTGACTTTCTGGACTAAGCTTGACAGTTTTAATGCCTCTGCTGTTGATGATATTTTACTGCCACAGCCAAAAAATATAATTAATGGATGATGACAATATGAGGTGACAGTGATTGAGAATGGATTATCATACTCATAACCCATGCCAGTGAGACCCAAAATTTGTGAAGCGCAAGCCAAAATGCTGCGGATGGTCCAGTAAACTGCGTTGGGAATCTGGGAAGTGGCGGCAGCCATCGTTTCTGGTTTTACATTGCTAATGTTCTTAGATGCAGACTCTGTCAACTCAACAATGCATTTGATCACATTTAGAGTGGACTTGATGAGGTTGCTAACTGCCTCAAACTTTGGTTTAAATGTGTCAACTGGCTCTTGTGTCTCTGGAAATTGCTTGATGAGTGGAACCGATTTGATAAGTGGGTTGGTGGAGTAAGGTTGTGCCACAACCAAGAATTCACCGTAGTTAAAACCAAATGCGGCCAAGGCTAGCACCACTTTTGCATCCCACTCGTAGCTTTTTAGGATGTTCAATATTTCCAAACTTGTTGCATGCTCATCTTCACCTCTAGAAAACTTGCAGGAAATTTTATTGATGGTAGATGACAAAAAATCGAGCATGTCAAGAAAGTTAAATTGCAAAGCCTTGTCATCCAACACATCTAGTTGCACTTGTGTTTACTGCTTGCAATACATAGTTACAAAAATTATCAGTCACACCCCAAATGTAGAGTTAATAACCAATGAGATAGAGACAAGATTTATATATACCAGACCAAAGCCAGGGGCTTTAGGGGTGGAAGGTTGAAAGATGTCCTGAATGATGTAAAGAAGAGGTTTGACTGGCAATTCACGGCCATCAGGTTCATGAGCGGCTTGAACTTGCTCCATTATTGCATTTTCATCTGATAGTACAATCGACTGTGCCATTGAATTGCTAAGAAGTTTTAGGTGATGAAAAACAGAGGAAGAGAAGATAGGCTTTGTGTTTGGCTTAACTCTGAGTTTCAGTTCACACTTCAAAAGTTAAATCCATTGTATGTTAACAGTCACATTCCACTGTTCCTAAACTCTTTCAGTATGCATATTTTCATTTAATTTTTTTATGCTAAATCAATTCCATTTACTTTTTATTTTTTTGCATCAATTCATTGCTTTATCAGCAATCCAAGTACCATTTCTTTCACTGCTCAAACACCAGCAACCACCTTTACAGTAAAAAAAGTTATTTTCTTTATGCACTTCCTGCATAACCAAAGCTGGTTCTCCAAGCTTAGCAAACACTTCTTGTACCGGGTAATGAAGAAAATATGGAGGTGAACCTACAAAACCAACGAAACAAGAATCGTGTCTTGTCAGCTTATTCTGAAAGGGTAATACTACACGTACAAAGAAATTTACAAAGATTTATTGTACAAAATAATATGACAAGAGATAAATGGAAAAATGAAATATGATGAGTTTGACTTTTTGTATTTACTCTTCCATTCATCTCCTGTCACCTCACTTTATACAAAAAATCTTTATAAATTTCTTTGTACGTTTAATATTATTGATTCTGAAAGCAAAATTAATCCTTTAAGTGATAACTAATTATGGAAGACACATTTGATAAAGAATATTGAAAATGAGTGAAACAGTAAAACTTAGCTATCAAATATATGTAGGCTTTCTTATTTTCATGGTTGAAAATGAAATACCCGTATTTTCTTTTATTAAATTTAAAGTTAAAAGTTTGATTTTGAGGGTAAATTGTAAGAAATCAAAACTTTCCAGGGTGTTGTGGTAAGGAAATAAAAATTGGTAGGACCAATAAGTAATTTAGCAAGAGGAGTTGAGTGCAAATTGAAAAGTACCTAAAGATGAGGGGCTTCTCTAATATTTTGCCGAATAGGGGTGCATGGGAAATTTTCCAGGGGGTGATTTGTGACATATCAAAAAAAATTGTTATAAGTTTTAGGGGGGTGAAATGTGACAGTCGATTCCTTGAGGGTTCATGATAATTTGCCAAGGGACTTTGGACTAAAATAATGCATGTTGATGGTTTGAAATTTGTTGAATCATCGACTATGTGTAGGAATGAATTTGGCATGCATGTGTACATTTTATGCTTATACATAATGTTTATGAATAGAAAGGAAATTATGGGAAATTGTATGTTGGAATTGGTTGAAATTGTGGGAAATCCAACCAATTTTGGTAGGGCTGGTATGTTTGTCGAAATTATTGAAGGAGGGAAAGGTTTGGAATGGAAGTGTATGGGGTTGAATCAAATTTGCTTGATGATAATATTTGATACACTTGGGGTACATTAAATTGATGAACTTTGTGTGACATGCACATTAAATTTGGTATTGTATGATTGTGTGTTAAATTGTTGTCTTAAGAGCGAAGGATGTCATATTCACATATATGTTAGAATTAAAATTGGAAAAAAGGAGAAGAAAATTTAGGCCAGAGGTCTGAATGTCGTGACATTGAAATTTCAATGTCGTTGTAGGATTCAAACCCAAGACCACCATGCCGCCGTAGGAATTTTTCAATGCCGCAGCAGGACCCTGGGAGGTGTTTGTCATTTTTGGAACACCTGAAGCGCAAACAGGGGGCTGAATAAAAGGATTTGAAATGTTTGGGATTGTTTAGAGAAAGGTATTTTATGGTGTGTAAATGGAGTTTTTACATGCGTATTTATTTTATATCATTACAAGTGTTGCACCCATGTGTTTACATGTTGGTTTTAAATGAGAACTATATGATATATATTGGAAAAAAAAATAGGGAAAAAGGTATAAATAAAAAAAAAACCTATTAAGTTTTAAAATTGAGGAAATGGGGTGCAAACAAAAAACCTAATTAAACATAATTAAACAAGGCTATTTTAGATATTAAATGAGGGTTAAAGAGATCACTTCCCTAAAATTACTCCATGTCTAATGGTAGTATGCTTTATATTTAAGGGTTCCTTAATTAGAACAATAGAGATGCTTAGAAAAATAGAGATGTTTGTTAGATATGGAGTAGGCTACCAAATTAATTGAGCCTGTAATTAATCTTTGGTATATCTCAGCAGAAGTGAGCGTGCTCTGACTATGCAATGACTTGTATTTGTACTTTGTAGGGCCAGTATCTTTTTTATGGTAAAACTGAAGTTTACCATGCTCTCTCTATAGCCTCTATTAATCAATATCCATCTTCTTTTGAGTGGAAATCATGAAGTTAGAGAAAATTTTTTTTTTCTATAATCAAGCTATTTCAGCCTGCTTACGCACATTTTGACTAATCCTTAAGAGATATTAGTGTAACAACTCACCACTACGACCCCTATGAAATCAGAGAATGCTATAACTAAATTTAAGAACCCTTTTGTTAACTAATATAAAAGCACGGTGGATTACGATGTTTTTGAGCAATATCTTTTGTAATTAAGTCAAGTTTACCTTGAAACAAGTATGGATATGCAAAATAAATTAGGAAAAATGAAAGAGTTAGAGAAAAAGAGTGTACACACGGTATTTTATCGTGGTTCGGCCATAAACTTGACCTACGTCCACGCCTCAAAGCTGTAAGGCTCTGAGGATTCCACTATGAACCTTCAACCCTCTCAAGGGTATTCAAATACAACTTACATTTGATGCTACACACATCTAAAGCTCTCAACTCTCTTAAAGTTAAACAAACAATCTTTACGTTCTACACCTTTACACCAAAAAAGAAAAAAAGGAAAACGAAAAGGGGAAAAAAAAAAAACAAAAAAAAAGTTTTGAAGACATTTTGAAAATCATTAATCTCACTGCATCAATCAGAAGTTTCCTCGGATAAGTCTTCACGTCCATGATTTTTGCTTTCTTCCAATACACCGAATATCTTGAAGTTCCCTGAGTTTTGATATTGAACTGCAAGTCTAATGAAAAGAGAAAAAAAAAAAAAAAAAAAAAACAGAACCATATTCTTACTCAATTAAGCAATCAAGTTTATTATTACCAAAATCCAAGGTTGATGTAGGTAAAGTTATAGAAAATGTGAAAAATAAAAAATAAAAAAGAACTAAAATTTTATATAGTATAAAAGAGAAGCTTACCAAGCGAATGTCAACCGAAGGAATGACCACTACAAATAATTTGAATGGTCAGTCAATGCCTGAAGAAATAGAAAGAAGAAACTTAATTGGTTTAATGGAAAAAAGAAGATCACCATAACTAACCAATTTGATCTTTAGTGCAAGAGATATATTATTCATGAAAAGTAAAGTAATTGCTCAAGAAATAGTTGCAGTTTAATGGACTTTGTCACACCTTGGTGGCCTAAGTGCAAGAATCTCATTCATAAGCTGTCTTGTCTGTCTGCTGGATGCTGGAAAAAATAAAAAAATAAAAAGAATTAAGAAAACAACATCGTTTCACTAGAGATAATTTGAATGGAGAACAAGGAATAAGGACATTACACAAATATTAGCAACAATATATTTATTCTTTGTTGCAGTACAAAGAAAATAAGATGGGGGAAGTGTTATTACTGATTGTAAATTAAGGAAAAGGAATTACCTGTGGGTCGAGTATGGTGCATGTGACAACTGAAGACGCATTCCGTTCACATATACAGAAGAATGAATTTGAATGAAAGGGATATGAGAGATGCTGTACCACTCCTTTCCTGTCTCCTTCAGGTATTTTTCTTTAAGAATAGAGCACTCATTGATAACTAATTTCTGCAGCGCCGGCCTTTGAAGAAGGTTGTCAGGCAATGCCATCAAGTTGCGGCATGAATGAAATTTCAAGGAAAGAAGATTTGGCATAACTCTTTGCTCCCATTTAACATCCCACTCTTCCCATTCTCTCATATCCTCAAACTCGAGATTTATCAACTCCGGAAAGTTATACATGGTAGAAGAGGCAGATGATATTGTTCCCAAAAATTCATTACCTGCTCTTTTTACATTGAGTCTTTTTATAATGAGTGATTCCAGGGAGGGTAATTCTCCCAAAAGAGACAATGACTTCAATTTTGGGCATGAATCAATTATTAAGTAACGAAGAGATGGCATGATTTTAAAACTTTTACTCTTTGTACTCCGACTCCACATCAACTCCTCCCACTCTACCATGTTCCAAAACTTGAGATACCTCAATTTCGGAAAGGAAATTGAAGTACCTGATGAAGACGAGCTAGTTACATCAGTATCTATTCCCAAAAACACGTTATCCACCTTTTTCACACCTCTCATATTGCATATAATCAGAGATTCAAGTGATGATAGTTTTCCTAACTTAGGCAAATCCTTAAACTCAAAGCAAGACAATAGCTTTAACATCCTCAACTTGCCTAATTTCTCTATCCAATTTAAGGGCATAGATTTGCCTGTGTAACATTGTATCACTAGTTCCTCTAAATTTGGAGGTGGATCAAAGTTTGTAAAAATTCCTTCATCGTCAACATTTGTCCACCCGTCGAATCTTAGACTTAAACCATAAAGATTTTTGAAATCTTCAAGTTTTCCTTTATTTATCTCTTCCACACTTCTCACATTTCCCAAACCTGTTATACTAAGAAACCCTTCAAGCTGCTTCAGATTTGCCAAGCATTCAAAACTACCCACTTTCTCATTACTGCTACCATCACTCACAACAAATTTCGTTAATGTTTGAAGACAAGTTAATCTCTCAATTCCTCTTGGCATGTAACTTATACAAGTTCTGTGGTTTATTAAATGCCTAAGGTTGATTAAATTTCCAATCTTGTGAGGTAGTTTCTGCAGGCCATAACAGTTTCTAAGATCTAATATTTGTAAATTATATAACTCGCACAATGTCTCAGGTAATTCTTCAATTTTTTTATTATGAGATAAATTAACGTATCTCAAATGCATCGATTTATTTATGTTTCTTGGAATTTTGTCAATTGAGCAATCACTCAAATCCAATGTTCTTAAACATGTCAATCGCTCAAACAAAATAGATAAACCTCCTCCAATCTTTTTCTTATTTACAACAAGGCTACGCAACTTGTCATAAATAGAAGAGACGGAAATGGAGTTAGCTATGATCATTACATGTCGAGCTCCTACAAAAGGAATCTCTTGAGATTTTGAAGGACCATCATCTATTGAACTCAAACATTCTTTCTCTATAAGAAACTCAGCAAAGTCATGCACTATATGGGGCATCTTGCATCTCATTACGCTACCATCATACACACTTCTTTCAAAATCTTGAAAGAAATGACGCATAGCTAAGATTGCAAAATACTCTTCGCCCACTAACTCTAAGTCTTCCCTCCCTGATACCTTAAGATAACCTTGAGCCATCCATAACTTAATCAATTTATCTTTGTTTATCACAAAATCTTTGGGAAAGATGGCACAATATGTAAAACATTTTTTTAATTTGGAGGGCAAATCATAGTAACTCAACAATAAAGGGGTGGGAAACTTTTTTTCTATCTCTCCTAATTTCAATAGCTCCTTATGGATACTTTCCCACTCTTCACTTTTTGTTTTTGAGCTCAATAGATTTCCTAAAATCATTACAATAGAAGGAAAGCCATTGCAGGTTCTCACCATCTCTCTATAAATATGACTCAAACGTTCACGCTCATCACAAGTCATTGTAGAAGACGCGACTTTACTAAACAATGACCAACATTCAACATCCAACATTTTATCTCCACTAGTCAGTCTAGAAAACTCAATTTTTCTAAATAATACCAATGACGATTGCCATTCATTTCCTAGTAGGATCATTTTAGTGGTTCCCATCATTTTTGCACTCTTTATTGTAGATGTAGTCACCAAAATGCTACTTCCTTGAGAACCGCACAAAGAATGTCTAAATAGTTCCCAAGTTTTGGGAATTTCTATCCACACATCATCTACGACAAGAAGAAACTTTTTTGACTCCAAACATTGACGTATCTCTCCTAACAAAGTTTCTAATTTATCTAGATCTGGTGCAACATCTTTATTCAGTGATTTAAGAATTGCATTTGCAATCATAATTTCATCAAAAGTTTTACGGACAGACACCCATATTATATCATTGAAATGGGTTTTCACCTTATCATCCCTAACAACTAATTCAGCCAGAGTTGTTTTTTCAATTCCTATCATCCCTACTATGGAAACTATAGGAATGGTTGAGACCTGACTACTCTCATTCAACAAATGGTTTACTATTGCATTCTTATGATAATCTTTTCCAACAACCTTTGGTAAATAAATAACAGGGCTACTCATTTGTTGTTCTACTCTGGTGCCCAATATCAAGCTGAAATTGAAATAGTCTTTTTCCTTAACAATTTCATCAAGAGTTTTATTTATTTCTTTCATCTTGAGAGCAATATTTTGACGCAGAAAAAATTGGCTTGAACCAAAGCTATGAGAAAACATGAGGGAACGTACCTTATTCCAAAGGTTGGAAGCATTTTCAACTTCCTTCACTTGTAATTTTCGTGCTGTCGTCGTGTTCCACTCATCCAAAACATCGTCAATGTCATAGGATGCTCCCTGAAGCTTATTCAGCCAGTCCCTGACGCCGCCGTCCACCACTTGTTTTTTCTCCGCATCTTCAAGCACAGCTTGAATAGCCGAAAGGTTTTCATTCAGCTTCTGCACTTCATTCACACCCACAATTAGTTTCATTTCTTCAATATTGGTTATTGAACCCAGCTGCTCCAAGATTGAGGAGACAAACGCTTCAGCCATAGTCAATCAAAGATGGGTATTGATGAAAGGAAGATGGTTTTTGAAATAGTGTGCTTAATTATGCTGTGCTCACATCCTTTCCAATTCTTTCTTTTATACACCCGATGGCACAAAACAAAATATATTACTTTGGTGTTAGTCAAGGAATGTAGTTCTCTCCAAGCAATTCTCAAATTCTTTTCTTCTTACATATACAATTGCTTTGAGGCTAGTTCAAATTGTTGTCTTTTCAAAGAAATTCCAAAATTCCTTTCTTTCTGCATATTAAGGAATGTAGTTTTCTCCAAGCAATTCTCAAATTCTTTTCTTCTTACATATTCAATTGCTTTGATGCTAGTTCAAATTGTTATCTTTTCGAAGCAATTCCAAAATTCTTTCTGCATAATTGCATAAATGAACTATCGAACACATTGACAACGTCAGAAAGCTTAATGGACTACTAGTTAGGCCTATGCAGCAAAATGGCAAAGATCATGCAAGCCCATGATCTTCATGAGAACCTGCGGGATGGACTCAGAAAACCCAGCCCATAAGTTTAGGCTAGGTCATAGTTCATAGTGTGGACTGGGCCTAGGTAGTTAAATAACTAATTGAAGTTACTCTAACATGCTGTCTAGTTCTATTCGGCTTTCTT
Source organism: Toxicodendron radicans (assembly GCA_009867345.2). NCBI lineage: Eukaryota > Viridiplantae > Streptophyta > Magnoliopsida > Sapindales > Anacardiaceae > Toxicodendron > Toxicodendron radicans. Next base: position 16,163 of record WYDK02021270.1, read on the forward strand.
GTTTTGCATTGTACTACATGAAAATTTTTATTAGCAAAGAAATCAGTGGAGAACATCTTTCATCTCAAACACAACAAGCTTAAGATTCCGATGTAAGCTAACTCTTTTATTTCCACAACTCTTACAAGCAAGACAGCAACATTAAAAATCACAACATACAGAGTATCTGATACATGAAATATATTGGTAACTTTAAAACGATAACATTGATTGGTATTTTATATGAGGTAGAATTGCTCTTTTTCGTTGTATTGTTCACTTAAACCAAGATGTGCCATAAGAACGCAAACATGAGTGAGTAATTCTCCTCCTTTCCAAAGCTGTTGACCATGCTCTTTCCATCCACAATGACTTGCAGCATATGTTAACATTTCAACCCACACTTCACTTATCATCTTCCATTTATTTTCACAACTCTCAGGATCTGATTCGTGTTGCAGTTTTCTGGCCAGCTCACATCCATCAGATAGTATAGACTGAGTTATCGGCCTTTTGCTGATCTCCTTAAGCAACTTTTGGGAAACTTCTTGTTTATTCCAGGCTCCACATTTTTCATTCTTCAAAAATTGAATGAGCTGGACACAAGTATCTCTGTACCTTATCTCACCAATCCCTTTCGGCAGCATAGATGGACAGAAGACTAGAAGATACAGCATGTAATCTGATAATCGCTTACTGGTTTCGCGCTTTTTGTGAAGATTATCCGCACCTGTGTGTTTATCAGAATCATCATAGTAACAAATATCAGTAGCAATATGCCACACAAGAAGGCTGTGGTCAAATTCTAAATCAATTGTGCTCCAACCGAAATCATTGAATTTGTTCCATTTTTCGAGCACATGATCGCCTCTGTGACCCAACAGTTCTTTACACAACTTTATTGTATAATTAACTTTGATCTTGTCCACTTTTTCTTTGAGCTGCTGGAAGATCATTTCTTGCATATCACCATCCAAATCTTTCCGAGACAAGTAGTGGTACTCCTCAAACAATTTGCCGAAGTAAGGCAACTTCTGAACATAACTGAAGATGCCTTGCATGTCTCCTATGCAAAATCTTATCAAGCTGTAATGTGCTACTGATGCAGACCACCTCTTGCTGTTCAAATGAAAAGAATTAATCTTTGGTATGCGGTGCCTGAGAAACCAAATTTTTGTCCAGTCGGAGAAAAGAAATATGATAAATGCATAAACCTCCAAAAAAACTGCCCCAGCTAGAAGTAAGAAAGTAATGGAGATGTCTGTCTGATGATAGGCATGGAAATCAATGACCATTGAGAAGACAATTAATGCAGAAACAGAGGAAAAGAAGCTGATGACACGAAGAAAAAATCCCAGCTCAGTACCAGTTAATTTCGCCTTTGTGTAAAACACATCATATATAAACCCAAGCTCAATTTCTACCAGTTTGAAGGCCTCTTTATATGACTTCTGTTTCATGATGTTATAGCAATGTATTCTGTCATTAAAGCCGAGGATCAGATTCGCAAAGAGATACTCCAATCTCTTGAACAAAAAATGCGCTGCTTCGATAGAATTAACCAACTCATCGTCGTCGAGACTTTGTCCATCGAAAATTTCTTTGGGTTCCTCCATCAGTACAATCTCGGAAAAATCTTCTTCTTTGATTCCCATTAGCATTCTCATAGCATTCTCTGCTATAGAATTAGTGGAGAGCAAGTCCTCTTTAAACTGCTTGTTGCTTGCAGACCTAAGTACAAAAGTCCTTTCTCCATACTTGATGATTCCAGCAACAAATATAGGAATGAATAAAAATGTAAGTGCTGTATTGTTGAAAGATCGAAAGAAGACGTAAAACGCCACTCCTATTTCAACAATGAGCCCAAGAAAGTGCCTTGACCACAACTCATTGTCTTCTAAAGAGTAAGCTGTGATAGTATCAGGACCACCGAGGTGCAAGAGAAGGAACGGTGCCCAGAATGCCTGGAGAGCACTGTGTGGTTTTGAAGAATCATTTGCATGATTCGCTTGGATTTTAGCCAGGTTGCCCAAAGCAACTGTTGCCACCCAATCTGCTGACATGTATGTTGACCAAACAATGATCTTTATCCAAATTCCTGTTCTGTATTTTCGCTGAGCACCAAATATGATGAGGATAATTTGTAGAAAAAGGCTGAGTAGAACCACCACTCGAACTTCCCAGTCATTCCAAAGTTTGTTAACTTGTTCAGAAAATAGCTCTATCAACTTCATATTTCCTGAATGATCAAACAGCAAGCAATATAAATTCTACAGAAAATACATTTGAGTTTACTGATCATATATGTATTTGATAAAATTGTTAGGATATGATTTATGAATATTACAAGCTTATTGGTTAAGGAGACAAAAAACAAAAAACAAAAAACATGAGCATACTGAAATCTATCAGTTTCGGAAATTCCATTTTGGCTAGATATACTAATCTTTTATGTAGAATTTTCTTCTAAAATTATTAGTTCTGGGACAGAAAATTAAAATTTCCATTTATGTATGTGTGGAAGAATTATAAATTTAGATGGCTTAGATATTGAATCATTTGAATTGAGCCTATATTTCATATAAAATGATTAGCCGTATGAATCACAAATCTTCTATGCATATAATAACATAAGGGGTATATGAAAGATCAATTATTCAGATATGCATTCTTAATTAGCAGACGTATATAATCACCGTTCGGTTTTATAATACAAAATGCAACAAGATTTGAATAAGTTGTAAGTAATGTGCAAGCTTCTGTATAAAATACTGGGATCACTTACCTGGAATTTTAAGAGGCTGCACACAAATTATTTGTAAAGCTATACAGGTACCAGCAAGTGAGGCAGGCGAGTTTTCAATTGGCCAGCAAATGAGACGGTTTAATTTTTTAATTAAAGTCAGATATTGAAGGCCATTTTATGAGGATGCTACACTTGAATTATTCTAATTGAAGAATAACTTGTGCACTGGGGATGGAATAAAAAGATGAAGTGTGGACTCATAATTGATAGGTAAGTTTTACTGTTTCACTCATTTTCAATATTCTTTATCAGACGTGCTTTTCCTATTTAGTTTTCAATATTCTAATTGAAGAAACGGTTCTTGTTTCGTTGGTTTTTTAGATTCACCTCCATATATTCTTGATTACTCAGTACCCAGAAGTGTTTGCTAAGCTTGGAGAACCTGCTTTGCTTATGCAGGAAGTGCATAATAAATAACTTTTTTACTGTAAAGGTGGATGCTGGTGTTGGAGCAGTGAAAGAAATTGTACTTGGATTGCTGATAAAGCAATGAATTGATGCAAAGAAAATAAAAAGTAAATGAAATGGATTCAGCATTAAAAAATTAAATGAAAATATGCATACTGAAAGAGTTTAGGAACAGTGGAATGTGACTGTTAACATACAATGGATTTAACTTTTGAAGTGTGAACTGAAACTCAGAGTTAAGCCAAACACAAAGCCTTTCTTCTCTTCCTCTGTTGTTCATCACCTAAAACTTCTTAGAAATTCAATGGCACAGTCGATTGTACCATCAGATGAAAATGCAATAATGGAGCAAGTTCAAGCCACTCATGAACCTGATGGCTGTGAATTGGCAGTCAAACCTCTTCTTTACATCATTCAGGACATCTTTCAACCTTCCACTCCTAGAACCCCTGGCTTTGGTCTGGTATATATAAATCTTGTCTCTATCTCATTGGCTATTAACTCTACATTTGGGGTGTGACTGATAAATTTTTGTAACTATATATTGCATGCAGGGAACACAAGTGCAACTAGATGTGTTGGATGACAAGGCTTTGCAATTTAACTTTCTTGACATGCTCGATCTTTTGTCATCTACCATCAATAAAATTTCCTGCAAGTTTTCTAGTGGTGAAGATGAGCATGCAACAACTTTGGAAATATTGAACATCCCAAAAAGCTACGAGTGGGATGCAAAAGTGGTGCTAGCCTTGGCTGCATTTGGTTTTAACTACGGTGAATTCTTGGTGGTGGCACAACCTTACTCCACCAACCCACTTGTCAAATCGGTTCCTCTCATCAAGCAATTTCCAGAGACACAAGAGCCAGTTGACACATTTAAACCAAAGTTTGAGGCAGTTAGCAACCTCATCAAGTCCACTCTAAATGTGATCAAATGCATTGTTGAGTTGACAGAGTTTGCATCTAAGAGCATTAGCAAGGTAAAACCAGAAACGATTGTTGCCGCCACCTCCCAGATTCCCAACGCAGTTTACTGGACCATTCGCAGCATTTTGGCTTGCGCGTCACAAATTTTGGGTCTCACTGGCATGGGTTATGAGTATGATAATCTATTCTCAATCACTGTCACCTCATATTGTCATCATCCATTAATTATATGTTTGGCTGTGGCAGTAAAATATCATCAACAGCAGAGGCACTGAAATTGTCAAGCTTAGTCCAGAAAGTCAGCAGCATTCTCAACGATCTTAAGATGCAACTCCCTCAACTCATAGGTTAGTCTTTCCTACCAAAAACTATTGGAAAGGAATGCCATATATAATTAAATTGATTCATTATATGCCTAAATAGAAAAGTAACAATCTCATTATTGTGATGCAGGAGAGCAAAGGTATGCTGAAGCGTATCAAAGACTTCAGAGACTCATGGAAAGAGAGTACACTGATAACATGGAAATTCTGAGGGCATTGATTTATGCCAAGGAAGATCAGCTGCCTCTCCTGGAGGGTGCTACCAAGAAAAGGGTTTGCAAATTTCTCTCTCATTTCTTTTTTTTCTGAACTATTAACATCAAAATAACAAGAGATCATCTTATTACCATTGAATCATAACAATTGCTATTAAAAATGTTCCATATTGTATGGCAAAAACAGGCTAGCATCGAAGTGTTGAAGAGAAAGAATGTGCTGCTCCTCATCTCACATATGGAGGTAGACTCCAACGAGTTAGCCATCCTAGAGCAAATATATACGGAGTCTAGGGAGCATCTAACAAGGAGAGAGTGTCAGGTTGAAATGGTGTGGGTTTGGATCCCAGTTGTGGATAGGTCCGATCCATGGACGCAAACAAAGCAAAAGAAATTTGAGACTCACCAGGCGGTCATGCCATGGTACTCTGTATATCACCCTTCAATGATCGACCCAGCGGTCACCATGTACATCCAAGAAGTGTGGCACT
>WYDK02022522.1:0-21200 GCA_009867345.2 Toxicodendron radicans
GTGGGGGGATTTTGTAATTTTTTAAAATTGCAATAGGGGTTGTTTTAGTTAATTTTTAAAATATAAGGGTTAAAATTGTAAATAATAATGTAAATTAATAATAAAAAATAAAAATAAAAATAATAATAGAATAATAATATTTTAAAAAAAGGGGCATTTAAGTAATTTATATAACATTCCTACACATTTATTACACCCAACCAAACATATTAATATAATATACCCACAACCCTAAACCTTCCAACCAAACATATTTCATACAAGATTCCCAGTAATCTTCCAAGTAATATATCTTCCTCTTAATCTAACATTCTCAGTAATACAACATTACCTGAACCAAACGCCCCCTAAATGTTATCTTTTTAAACATTAACCTCAACTCTACCTTGACAAAATGATTGCGTGAAAAGGGCATAAAGCTTGCATAGTAAGATGTTTATTTCATCTCTTCGAGTGCCTAGAAACATATTTAGACGGCTCGATGAGAAGACTTCAACAGTACTTAAGCGGCGAAGGCTGCGCCACTGGTAACCATAGGGGATCAAGCCAAGAGTGGTGTTGTTGTTGTAGCCAAGGTATTTGCCCATGATTAAGTGAGGGCGATTTGCAAAAAACTATGCCGTTCTTGTTGAAGCATTCTTCAAGGGCTGATGGCGATGAGACAATAATTACATGGCGAGATCCGAATCGGAGGGAAAAGATTGATCCATACTTTTGTGATAAATAGTGTAAGGTTCTGTGGAGTGGGTCTTTGAGGAGATGGAGATGACCCAGAATGGGAAGAGCCAGAGGGCTTGGTGGCAATTTCCTTCGTCTTGATATTGATTGTATCAAGAATTTGAAAGCAATTGTGAAAATGAGATAGAAAAAGAAGAGTATAGCATTGTAGATTCCATGCTTGTGTTGATTGGAAAACCTGTGAGTGGCTTGTTTGTAGTTTGACAAATTTCATCCCAGGTATAATAATATATATGACCATTCACCGTCGTATAATCATATAGTTGTTGTCCAAAAAACACTACTGCCTTACTTGATTGACTTTGTCTTTGTTTGACCTAGTGGTGAAAAGCTAGAGCTCAGCTAAAAAATAGTCGAGTCGAGCTTGAGTTCGAGTAGCTCAAATACTTATTCGAATCGAGTTCAATCAGTGTACAACTCGACTCGAAAAGATTGAAAAGCTCGATTAAAACTCGATTATGCGAACTTGAATTCTAATTTTAGGTACGAGTTCGAGTTCAAACTCGATTCCTCAGGCTCGAACTTGGTACTGTAACAATCGAATCTAGTTTGAGTAGCCAAATACTTGACTTGACTCGACTCTATTCTATTTCACCCCTAGTTTGACCTAATCATATAGTTGTTGTCCAAAAAACACTACCGCCTTACTTGATTGGCTTTGTCTTTGTTTGCCCTTAAATTTTGTGCAAGGCAATGGACGTGCATCACAGAAACTTTCAAAACAAAGTGCAATATTTGCTTTGAGTAGAGAAAAAATGGGTAAAGTATTACAAGCACAACATTTGCTTTGAGTAGAGAAATAATGGGTAAAGAGCAGGCTTCGATAATTTTGTATTTGAAAACAATAAATGAAAAAGAGAAAAACAAAAACGCATTCAATATGATTGTCTTAAAACAAAAAAAATTAAAATAAAAAATACGAAATTTATTACTTATTCAACCAATAAAACCTTTTTCAAAATACTATTTGTTGTGCTTGGATTTTTTATGTAAGCTCGGAATAGGAAACAACTTGCATCATATGAAGCTCGACACTAGATATAGCCTGTATCATATTAAGCTCGCCCCAGTTAAAGCTCGCACAAAAGAAAAGCTTAGCAAATTCGGAGCTCGCGACGACCTGAGTAGTGGTTATTTGAAAATTTGGGAAGATAAGTCTTATCCCCTAACACCTCGAGGGAGATCAATTCAAAATCTGATTGGTTCGAAAATCATGGGATATATTCCAAATGTATTCATAATCCTAGATTTGGTGGGTTTGCCTTCAGAATAATTCATGTATAAATAACAAAAAACACAATGAAGAGGTTGAGAGAATTTTTAAGCAACTTGAGAGATAACAAACTCTTGTTATTGTAATCCAAAGCTCTAATAAGAAAAACAATGGACAGGCTTGAGAATTACCTCGTTGAACCACTTTAAAATTTTGTTTGTGTTTTCCATTTACAATTCTTTGTTGATTTTTCTAAATTACGCACACATCCGTTCCCATTCCTTCAAGGTCAATCATATCTCTCTGGTTGGTGCAAACTTTCGTATCAACATTTCAACGCCAGAAGGAGGGCCTCTGACAAAGCTCTTCTATTCTCAGCAAGAGTCTTTTGCATTAGCAATCTCAGGCTATCTGATGATTCAATGGCCCATACTAGAGCATCCAAGACCGTCATTGAAAACCAAGATAATATGGATGTCACACATCAATAAGTAAATCAAAGTCGCCTACCACCCGTACCGCCAAGCAGGTCGACGAAACCTAGGGGCTGGGACTTCCAACCCAGAAAATGGTCAGTTATTTGATATGATTAGGTTGCTGACTAATGTTGTTTAGTTGATGCAGCAAGTTATGGTGGGTTTAATGAAGGCGCAACAAACAAATCCAGATCCTGATCAACCGATGTTTACTGAGCCTACCCTAAGTCGGGAAAATATGCCTTTAGGTGACCAATCTGGCTCGTCACCCTCTAGAGGCGTTATCTAGCCTCGCCACAAAATGGAGCGTGTTGGCAACAACCATGAAGCTTGCAACCCGACTAATTTTGGAAGACGATTGGGAAAATAAATAATGGTGGAAAATGATGATGCCAGCCAAGAAAATGCTCTTCTTGAACGGCAAAATATTTAGAGCCAACGTGTCAGTTTTAACCCACGCCCAAGACTGGCTTGTCCTCACAAGCTAGCCAATCGAGAGGTGGTAATCGACGTTCTGGTTTTGACCAACGTCGCACACAGGAGATTGAGGAATATGACAATACATATTACCCCAATCATCATGATTCCACCACGCGCACAAGTGTGTATAATAGACTGATGCCTTCCACCGACCTTAGAACTCAACTTATTGTGCAACGAACAAATAGAGCCCGGGCGCAAAATGTTCCTGGCAATGAAGAACTAGATCGGGTACAGAGAATGCTTGATGACATCAGAGCCCAAAGGGGCCATCAAGCGGATGGAGTAGTTAGTTCTTCATTCTCAAAAGAAGTCCACCAGACCCCTCTCCCTCTAGGGTTCAGGGCGTCAAACAATAAGTTTGATGGGAATGGTGAGCCCAAAGATCATCTAAATGCTTTTAATGATCTGATGGAATTGCATCAAGTCTCTGACTTGGAAAAATTTCGCTACTTTACCGTAACACTAGTCGAAGACGCCAAGAGGTGGTATAAAAGACTCGAGCTACACTCAATTCACTCATGGCAACAGTTCGCCTCGCTCTTCTTACAACAATTCCAAGTGAGGAGACAATTTGGCATGCCTCTAAGCTATTTGTGTAATATTCTCTAAGAAAAAGATGTATCACTGATGTTGTATTTAAAGAGATTCTAGAACGAGCAAACCAATATGGCCAATGCTCCAGAAGAATCAATTTGGACAAAGCTAATTGTAGGAATCATGCCACAGACCGAGTTGTGGAAGAAATTATAGAGAGAGGACCATGTAAGTCTAGCCCAATTTTATCAGATGGTTGTTAGACAAATTTATCTCCTCGCAAGTGCACGAATCAATAAAGTAGTATAGTGTGCAAAAGCAAGGGTCGATCCCACAGAGATTTGTAAATTACCAACTAATCTTGATAACGAAAATAAACTTAAAATCAAGTTACCTAAATAATCAAAAGAGGTGAAACAATAACCAATGACTAGAATTAATTAAACTAGAAAGACTATAAACACAATTAAATTAACTTTAAACCAATGAATTAAGAACCTAGGTATCCAACTTCACCATAATTATCCGGCTTTATGTCAATAATCAATCTACTGCTATCTCAATTCACTTTCTAGGGTTTGTATTCTCGTAATTAAGGTATTACAGTGTGACGTTCGGGGATTAACCTATTATTTTCATCACTTAAACTAACTATGGCTAAGCCTAGCCTAGCCTAAATAATGAAAACCCATTAAGACTAAGAGCACTAGAAATCAAGAACCAATCTGCATCTACAGGGCATATGCACAAACATAAACCATCCATTCAAAAGAGCTATTTAAGTTTAGCTATGACTAAGCCTAATCCTAACTCACACAATTTATTAATCCACATTACAGGTGATCAAGCTTTAACATCAATTATAGATCGAATTAAGAACAATGAATAAAACTAGAACAATAATGAATTGATAAAACAATTAGAATTAATAAAAGACATAAAACCTTCAAATTAGGCTACATTGTATCCCTAGCAAAGAGTTTAGTTATACATAATAATAAGGAAAGCAAACCTCAAAACCTCTATAATCATGAAGAATTAAGAGATATTGACAAACCATACGCAAATCTCCTTGTATGAACTCTCTCTTGTTGAAGTCAAAGTAGAAAGAGTCTCAAAAGTCTCCCTAAATTAAATTGAAAAAACCCATTTATAGTTTTAGGTCACTAAAAGTGTTTTAGGAATAAAACAAGACCAAGTCGGAGTTGCAAAAGTGGTAATTTTCCTTTTCTTCACGAGCTACTTGTCTTCTATGCATTAATGTAACTTTCAAACCAAATTTTAACCATATTTCAGTTCTAACTAGGTCATGAAAATACATAAAAGTTGTAGCTCTGTCTCTTATATTTCCAACTCCACCAGAATCAGGTTAATTGGAGTTGTGTAGCTCAAGTTACGCTGATTTTAATTAAGCATGTTCAGACAGAAACGTTTCAAATTTAAAATTCCCGCGTCGCACCGCGGCATTAAGTTTATGCCTAAATTGTGCACTCTTTCATTCAATCACGCTACGGCGTGTGAATAGTTCTGCTGCGGCGAATAAACTTCAAAACTTCTTCGTTTGAGCTCCGATTCTCGAACCGTTTGTTGTTACACGATCATAATACTTTACTTTTCAACATGCATACTCGAAATCCTCAATTTTCAGCACCTAAACACCTGAAAATCACAAAACGTACCCATGATTCTTGAAAACAAAAGAGATATATAAATTAAGTAAAATTATCCAATTAAACCTAATTCCCAACCAAAATACTCTTAAAATCACTAAGTATGAGTGAACTTCCCAACGCTCATCACAACCCCCAACCAGCTTCTTGCTAGTCCCTAGCAAACGAAGTGATCTAAAACAAAATCTAAGCATATCTAAGCTAACCTAAACTAAACCACTTCCGTAGGTTAACACGATTGCATTTAGCGTATGCAATAAGCCTTTAAACCCCTAGGTCCCCCTAGTGGACAAGTTATAGTCTCGTGAGGGTTTACAACGATGCTACCCACAAACATCCTACAAAACCTAAATAACACAAAATGAAAATAAAACAACAATTTCCAGATTAATCCATAAAAAAGTCTCAGAAATTGCATATACACACAACAAAGAGAACAATCAAACATCACTTCAATTCTAAGAACATCCTAAACATCAATCTCACCTTCGTTCTCAACTCTCTATCCCAGCAATCCACATTCTGTCAATCCTAACACCAAAAATAATTTCATGTGCAACATCTGTAGACAAAAAAAAAAAAAAATTGATCCCAAAAATTACAAAAATATGAGTAAAACTCGAAACAGACAAACCCCATAGGCCTACTTTTCAAACCACTCTCCACTAATGTAGACAAACACATGACTTTAGATCATTAAGACTTTATTAAACTTGTAACGTTAGGCTAGGGTATCGGGTTATGAAAGAATGGAAATGAATCAAACAAAATAAGAGGATTAATCTTACTTATTTGCAACATAATCGCTTAACAATAACACACTCTCTCTAAAATTCTCCCCAAATTTGTTGCGTCTTTCTCCCCAACCACACATGCATTTGCACACTTCACGTACTTCCTTGATTCATAATTTTTTCTTCTTTTTCTTCTTTTCTTTTTTTCTTTTTCATTTTTTTTTGATAAACAAATAGAATCACATTTAGGAAGCATGGATATTACAATCATTCCCCTTTTTACCTTGATATTCACAACACACTACAACCCCCAACCCATTCTTTTGAATACCCTTAACAAATTTCGAGACAACACACACATTCCCACTCTCACTTTGCATAAATTTAGATTAAATCCTCTTAAAAATCATGGGTAAGATAATGTGTTTAGGGTTAAAACATACAAGTTATTGTGGAAAAAATGAAATAAAATCAAGGCTAAGATATTATGTAATGGCACAAAGGGGTGACTAGAGATAATAAAATATATGGTTGGCTTGAAAGGCTCAAACGATCCAAAGATAGCCTAAGTCATTTCTCAAGTCATGTGTCGTCTAGGATTTCGCCTCAAGTGGTCATCAAGTAGGTTCTAACATTTGGGGATCTAAAAAATGTCATAGGATAGTTACACACAAAATATCTTTAAATGCTAGGACTAACCCACCAAACAAACCACATTCACGAGAGTTTTAAACTACGACAAAAATCAACATCCAGAATTATTCCTAAACTAAAGTAAAATTTGACTTATTCTAAATGTTACATGTCATTGCAATCATCTTATTATCATTAACATATAAATTAATCCGGAAAACAACAAAAACACATTCAAATAAAATAAAATAAAAACCAAAAGTTCAAATAAATAAATAAAAAAAACACACAAAGAACAGTCAAGAAGAACTTCCCCACCCCCAACCTAAATCCTACATTGTCCTCAATGTAACAATTAGAAAAAAAGAGAAGGAAAGAGAAAGTTACCCCCTTTAAAGTCATCAGCAAATTAGTGTGGCGCCGTGGTGTGAAGGCTCTTGTGTCGCGACATCAACTTTCTGTCAAAATTTTGGGCTGTCACCCCTCTTTGCGCCGCAATGTGAAAATTCCTTGCCACGACGCAAACCTTTTTTTTTTTTCTACAAAAACAAAAACTTGTAAAATACAACATTAGAAAGCTATAAAACACTAGGAAAAAAACAAGTCGCAAAAACTAAAAATCTAAAAATCTAACAATGAAACGACGAAAAATAATTGAAAAATGCTAGAAAAATAAAACCATTAACACAAAGTTTTAAATGAAAAACTTGGGTTGCCTCCCAAGTAGCGCTTTATTTAACGTCTAGGCTAGACGGAATGCTTGGTCTATGGCTCAATAGTTGGAATCTGAGGGAAACGCCAGGGAATCAAAAACTGAGAACTCCATTGTGTCAGCCAAAACCGTCATAGTGAGCTTGTCATTCTGAACATCAATCACTGTCTTTGTTGTCGCCATAAATGGGCGGCCGAGCAAACCAGGCAAATCTCTATCATGAGTTGATGGCTTTTCCATATCTAATATACAAAATCAACATGAATTATTAGTTTACCAACTTTAACTAAAGCATTCTCTACAATACCTCTTGGATATTTAATTGAACTGTCAGCAAGTTTTAGAGACATTGTCGTCGACTTTAATTCCCTCAATCCTAATCATAGATACGTGGAGTAAGGCATGAGATTAATACTTGCCCCCAAATCTAGCATTGCTTGTTCTTTCTCTTTATCGCCACAATACAACTGATAATGAAACCTACCTAGATCTTTCAATTTGGGTGGCAAATTCCTTTGAAACACATTACTTACCTTTTCAGGAACTATCACTTTCTCATTGGGTTCGAACTTATGCTTGCAAGTAATCAAATCCTTCAGGAATTTTGCGTAAGCTGGAATATTCCTTATCACATCAAGCAATGGTAAGTTCACATTAACTTTAGATAAAATATCATAGGTTTAAGAGAATCACTTATCCCATTTGCTTTTCTTCAATCGGCTCGGAAAAGGAATAGGTGGAACATATGGCTTTGGTGGCACATAGGTTGAGTCAAAATCTTCAATCCGCACGAGTTCACTCGATTGCTCTTCCTTAGCTTCATTCTTCACTGTATGATCAATTAAGGACTCATCAGAATCATAATTAATTTCTTTACCAATTACCTTACCACTTCATAGAACTGTGATTGCATTTGCTTGCTTAGGTTGGCTCGGTAATTTCCCAGGAACATGGTCTTGTACTGCCTCTGCTATTTGTCTTATCTAGACCTCCAGCTTCCTAATAGATGTCTCTTGATGTTGGAACCTTTTTTCATAATTCTGGTGGTTTTTCTAGGAGATTTGGATGAAATTATTCATGAAGAATTAAGAGATATTGACAAACCTTAGGCAGATCTCCTTGTATAAATTCTCTCTTGTTGAAAACAAAGTAGAAAGAGTCTCAAAAGTCTCCTTAAATGAAATTGAAAAAACCTATTTATAGTTTTAGGTCACTAAGGGTGTTTTAGGAATAAAACAAGACCAAGTCGGAGTTGCAAAAATGGTAATTTTCCTTTTCTTCATGAGCTGCTTGTCTTCTATGCACTAACGTAACTTTCAAACAAAATTTTAACCATATTCTAGGTCTAACTGGGTCATGAAAATAAAACAAAATTTTAGCTATGTCTCTTATATTTCCAACTCCACCTGAATCAGATTAATTGGAGTTGTGTAGCTCAAGTTACGCTGATTTTAATTAAGCATGTGCAGACAGAAAAATTTCGGATTTAAAATTCCCGCGTAGCGCCGCGACATTAAGTTTCTGCCCAAATTGGGCACTCTTTCATGCAATCACGCTACGGCGCATGAATAGCTTCAAAACTTCAAAACTTCTTCGTTTGAGCTCCGATTCTCGAATCGTTTATTGCTACACGATCATAATACTTTACTCTTCAGCATACATGCTCGAAATCCTCATTTTCCAGAACATAAACACCTGAAAATTCACAAAACATACCGGTGATTTTTGAAAACATGAGAGATATAGAAATTAAGTAAAATTATCCAATTAAACCTAATTCCCAAACAAAATACTCTTAAAATCACTAAGTATGAGTGAACTTCCCAACGCTCATCAATGGCCGCTAAACATCAACGGATTGAAAGCTCGCTAGTGGCTTTAGTAGGTGGCTCTTCAAGCAATTTCCCCGAGCAACGGTAGAACTGCTCGACTAATAAGACAAGAGGTCAAGATCGGGGTGACCGGGATCGTTACTTATTCTAGAAAAAAGCCTTTTCCCCGATTTGCAGAATACACCCTTAAGTTACCTCAGTAGCCAGAATTTTTGAGGTCTTTAGCAAGGCCAGGAAAATACCTCAACGAGGTAGAATGAAGGGGCCACTAGGCAAAAGGGACCCACAAATGTATTGTTGATTCCATAGGGACATCGGGCACAACACAAAAGATCATCGAGCCTTGAAAGACGCAATCGAAGACTTAATTAGGAGGGTCATCTAAAAGAGTTTGTGGGTGAAAATCTAACTCAACATAAGCGGGATGATTAGGACAAATCAATATCTCCACCCCCGAATGGTTATTTGTAAACATGATTTATGGAAGGCCAAGTTCCGTGAGGAATTCTAGATATGCTCGTGCCTGATATGCTCGCGAAGCCAGAACTGAATTAGTTCATCGGGTTATGGCTCTTGGGGAAAAGCCGCCCAAGCCAACTAAGACAGAAAGTGAAGTGATATGTTTCATGAAAGAACATGACGATCAACTTTCTCGCACTCGCCCTGATGCATCATGATCGATAATGGTAGCGTAATTAATATCCCTTTCCTTGGCCTTTTTAGAGAAATGAGATTCACTAAATGAAACATGAAGTCATGCTCTATGCCAATATATGGGTTCATCAAGGACAACTTGCTCCTAAAGGGCACGATCAACCTACCAGTAACTGTGGGCGAAGAGCCACGTACTATATTTGTGATGACTAAATCCTTGGTAGTTGATTGCCCAATAAGTTATAATGTCGTGCTAGGAAGACCGCTCTTAGACGACATAGATGATGTCACATTCATCCGATGTCAAGCAATAAAATTCCATACTTCGAATGGAATTGAAGTGGTTAAGTGCTCGACAACAAAGTCCAAAGAATGTTATAATAAGGCATTGATAGCCGCCGAGAAGTGGCCACAATCGAGAACCATGGTGATAAACTAAAACTAAAGCACCACCTGGACCAATGGAGGACATAATTGATCCCTATATACAACACAAATAACCATCAGCAGGGCCAACCATCAAGTCTCAGAGCTGGCCAAATGTCGATGTTTCGCAGTTACATTGGTAGAAGATGGTTTAAGCAACTGCGATAAAATTAGACCAGTTCTTGGCAAGTTGCAACAATTTGCTTCTCTTTTCCTCCAGCAATTCCAGGCAAGGAGGAAATTTGCTATGCCATTGAGCTACTTGAGTAATATCAGCCAACAAGAGAATAAGACGCTAACCTAACCTCGTATTTGTAAAGGTTTATAACCGAGCAAAACGAGGTCTCTAATGCACCCGAAGAGTCTATTAAGACACTATTAATCATAGGTGTGAGGGCGCAAACCGACCTATGGAAAGACTTACACAGAGAAGAGAGTGTAAGTTTAACTTACTTTTACATTATGGCTACAAAACACTAGCGAGTAGAGAACTCGCTTGTGGCTTTGAAAGTCGGAACCTCTGGATATGAAACTACCCAAAAGAACAAAGGGGAAGTGGGGGATAAGAAAATAATCAAAGAGGTGACATGCGACCTTTCCACAAGAAACAAAAGATAGAGCAGAGAAGGGAACGCGATCTATAGTAGCGTTATAATGATTATACCCCACTGCTGGTTTTCCCTATTAGAGATATATGCGAAATCCAACAAAGCAAGGCTACTTCCAGAACCTTAAAGAATTAGGGCCCCTCAAACAGGTGAGATGCGAGGAAGTATTGCTAGTATCATAGAGATATTGGCCACAATATGGACGATTGCCGTACTTTAAAAAATACAATCGAAGACCTCATCCGGTGAGGTCATTTAAAAGAATACATTGACAATAGACAAGCTCTAGTGGTTCAAGGAGGGGAGGGTGAGCACCCCTTAGAACCCTCGAGAATGCACCAGGTAAGAATGATTTACGATAGGCGTAACTTGATAAGCGAATCTAGGCAAGCTCTCGAGCAGTATACGAGAGAAGCTAGAACCTATTATATGCCTCAAGTTCTAACTTTCGAAACTAGACCTATAAAGAAACAGAAGGTTGATGATGTCATGGTTGGTTTCTCTAAAGAAGAGATCAACTAGATGCCCCGGTTGCAACATGACACTCTTGTCATCACTGTCTAGATTGAAAACAATGAGGTCTTCCATATATGGTTGATAACGGGAGAGTTGTAAACATCATATACCTCTTCGCTTTTCGCGAGATGGTTCAGTGAGTGAGACTTGAAATTAGCCTCTTTGCAATTACACAGTTTCATAGGCCATTACTTGAGTCCAAAAGAGGTGATAACACTATCAGTATCTTTGGGCGAGGGGGAGCACACAACGAAATTGATGGCCAATTTTATGGTTGTAGAATGCCCAACAATTTACAATGTTATTCTAGGAAGGCCAATCCTTGATGATATGGGAGCAGTCATGTCAACTCGTTGTCAAGCTATAAGGTTCCCAACTGTAAATGGAGTTGGAATGGTGAAAGGGTAACCTGCAAAATCAAGTGAATGTTATAATAGGGTAGTTAACATGGTAGAAAAGTGGAAACTCCCTCAAACCATGACAATTGAAGAAGTCAGGCCACAACCATGCCAAGTCGAGGATACCATAGATCCTCGACTTTATAAAGAAGAAGCACTGACATGCCTTGTGGAGGAATTGTGCGAAGTTACAATTTGCGAGCAAGAACCCTCCCGTAATTTGAAAAATCGGGAGTGGTCTTGATGACAACCTGACTTGTAATTTAATTGCTTGTTTTAAGTCTAACTTAGATGTTTTGCTTGGGTCCATGCAGATATGGTAGAGATTATTCTCAAGGTGATGTGCCACAAGCTAAAAATTGACCCACATGCGCGACCTATTAGACAAAAAAGACGTTCTATGGATGCTGAGCGATCAAGAGTTCTCAAGGAGAAGGTTGACAAGCTCATTGGTATCAATTTCATTCAGGAAGTGAATTATCCCGATTGCTTAGCAAACCCAGTGTTGGTCAAGAAACTTAATGAAAAATGGCGGACTTGTGTGGATTTTACTGATCTAAACAATTCGTGCCCAAAAGACAAATTCTTGTTGCCTCGGATAGATCAATTGGTAGATTCAATAGCAGGGAATGCTCTCTTGAGTTTCATGGATGCATATTTAGGATACAATCAAATCCCGATGTATAAGACTAATGAGGAGCACACCTTGTTCATCACTGATCAAGGATTATACTTTTATCAGATGATGTCGTTTGGGCTAAAAAATACAAGGGTGACATATCAGCTCCTCGAGAATAGGATGTTCGAGGATCCGATAAGGAAAACTATAGAGGTCTACATTGACGACATGCTTGTCAAATCAGAAAAGGCTGATGATCAGCTTGGACACTTGAAAGAAATGTTCGATATCTTGCGAAAATATCGAATGAAGCTTTACCCTTTGCAGTGTGCCTTCGATGTTGGCTCAGGCAAGTTCTTAGGTTTCATGGTGAATCAAAGGGGAGTAGAAGCTAACCCCGAAAAGATAAAAGCACTGTTAGACATGAAGAGCCCCGATCAAAATTAAATAGGTACAAAGCTTGACTGGGCCCGTTGTCGTTTTAAGTCGCTTAGTTTCTCGGGCCATAAATAGATGCCTTCCATTTTTTTAAGCTTAGAGAATAATAAAGAGTTTAAATGGAATGAGACATGCGAGCTGACCTTTCAAGAGTTGAAGAAGCACTTAGGGTAACCTCTCTTGCTCTCCAAACCAATCCAAGGGAAAGTTCTTTTGTTATATCTGCCAGTATCCTCTCACGCGATCAGTGCTGCTTTAATTCTTGAGGAAGAAAAGGTTGCAGTTTCCATTATACTATATAAGTAAACATTTGTTAGATGCTGAATCGAGGAAAAGTTTGCAATGACCTTTCTCGTTGCATCAAGAAAGTTTGTGACCTTATTTTCAAGCCTACACTAACACGTGTTAACCAACTTCCCACTACGCAAAGTTTTTCAGAAACCTAAAGCTTTGGGTAGATTATTGCAATAGGCAATCGAGCTTAGCTGGTTCGATTTAAAGTATACCTCAAAAGCTGCCATAAAGGGTAAGCTTTGGTAAATTTTATTTTTGAATTTCTGTATTAGCCAAAGGGGATATCAGGGCCAGAAGAAGCAAGTAGCTCGAACACTTCAGCTACTATGGAAGAAAAAATCAAAGCTTTGAGGACGTGGGTAGTGTATGTCGATGGATCATCATATGAAATAGGAGCATGAGCAGGTCTCTTGCTAGAAGATCCTGAGGGGAAACAAATCTGAGCAGCTTTGAAGTTTGACTTTATCGCCTTAAACAATGAGGTTGAATATGAGGCAATATTGGCCGGAATTCACCTGGCAAAGGAGATGGGGCAGAATCAATAAATATTTACAGTGACTCATAGCTTGTTGTTTTCTAAGTCACAGGAGAGTATCAAGCCAAAGAAGCTAATATGGCGGCCTATCTCTACAAGGTGAAATTTGAATTGAAAGGTTTCAAGGAGTAGACTTGGCAAAACGGGCAGGTGGGCCAGGCCCCACGGGTACAGGCCCTAAATGGGTCGTTCTAAATGGGTCCAAAATATTGTACCTGTACCCTATCCTATGCAGGTACAGGTGGACCCGCGGGTACCCATACTATTCATACCAGTTTTAGATTATGATAGTTATACCCCGAAAATTCCTGCTGTTTTCATTTTTTTCTTTTCTTACCAATATAGTTCAATACTTTTTGAGGTAAGGAAGAGGAGGAATTGATGTTTAATGAGAGCATATATGAAATAAATAATTTGCCTATTTTGAGGGAGAATAGGGTGATGGGTGATGTTATAGTTGTTGGAAAAACATGTGGTGTTATTTTTTAAAATAAATTCAGTTTTGTACTGTTATGATTAACATGAATTATGGAATTGACAAATTTAAATACAAATGCAAAATAATCTGAAGTATATTTAATGAGAGGTTTACTTTACTGATGTCTTTTAGTTTCTTTCTTCTTTAGCTTAAATCATCATACATGCTAAGTGGGCATACCCAACGCCAACAGTAAGTATATAAAACTCTTATATAGCCGTCAGTTCATTTCAACAGCTTCTCAAACTCCTGTTTGCAAATACTTATTTTTGCAGGAGGAAGACAAGGCAAAATTGGTGCAGGAAACTGGCTAACAATTAAAGCAGATAAATAACTGGTTTATAAACCAAAGAAAAAATGTGACTGGAAGGGAAACTTATGAAGACTGTTAGCATTTATCTACTTTACTCATATTGTCATACATGACACCTTAATCATTCAACTAAATAAGACTACTTCTTTGTACTTACAATAACATTCGACTAAAAACCTGATTAATTCCTATCATGCATAGTAACAACAAGCAGTAAAAAGCAAATTCAGAAAAAAGAAAAATCAGCTAATCTGGAAAACACCAGATCGCGTTCCAATGGGCAATGGTGTTGAAGTCTTGACTTGATGATCTTTCTCTTTCCTGCTCAACTAAGCAATGCAATGATACACCAAGAAAGATAATATACTCTTGAGTCTTAAGTCTTGACGGATCCAAAATGGAAATGGTGTGGCGTGGGCGTGGGTTGGGGGTTGCGAACTTGCAAAAGAGACAGTGTGTGTTTGAGAAAAATATTTCATATTTGTTTTGTTTTAGACTTTTCGGGTTTTGTTTTGAATATTGAAAAAAAAAATTATTTTTTTTATACGGGTACCCGTAGGTAAACTCGTTTTACTTGCAAAAAAATGGGCCTGGTTGGGTACGGGTCTATTTAAAACAAGTTTACAAAACTAAGCCCATACCCTATATTTTTTACCCGGGTACAGGCTGACCCGCGGGTTTGGACCCGTTTTGCCAGGTCTATCAAGGAGTATACTATTCAACAGATCCCAAGAGAGCGAAACACTACAGCTAATGCTTTAGCCCGCTTGGCGTTAGCCATGAATGGCAAAAGATCAGACACAATTCTCGTCGAATTTCTAACAAAACCCATAATCGTGTATTTAATAGATGGAAGCAAAGTGAGGCCGACAGAATAGACTGATTCGTGGATGAATCTCATAATCACGTATTTAAAAGATGGGCTAGAGCCTAATGATAAGCTCGAAGTTCAAGCTTTCAGCACAAAAGCAACTCACTACGCTCTTATGAATGAAAAGTTGTACAAACAGGGGTATGACATGCCAGTACTACTATGTGTCGGTGATCAAGATGCGAGCTATATTCTTCGAGAAATACATGAGGGGATCTGTGGAAATCACTCTGGTGGACGAATTTTGGCTTACAAAGTGTTACGACAGGGGTATTGCTGGTCAACAATCCATGAGGACGCAGCGTAATTTGTTCGAAAATGTGATAAGTGCCAGAGTTTCTCTAATATATCGCAAGCTCCTTCGCAAGAATTGAAGACTTTAACCAGTCCATTGTCATTCGCGATTTGGGGAATAAACCTAATTGGCCCATTTCCTCAAGAAATCCTCAAGGAAATGGAGCAGTAAAATTTGATGTGGTGGCAATCGATTATTTCACAAAGTGGATTGAGGCAAAGCCCCTAGCCATTATTACATTAAAAAGACTTACCGATTTTTTTATAAAAAAATTATCTGCTGATTCAGCATCCGCACACAATCATTTGGGATAATGGTAAGCAGTTTGATATTGAAGACTTTCGATCATTCTACCAATAGTTGAGGATCAAGAAAAGATATTATGTTGTGTATCGACCTCAAGTAAATGGGCAGGTCAAGGTAGTCAATAAAATGATCAAGCATACATTAAAAATCAAGCTCGGTTTTTTTAAAGGTGTTTGGGCAAAGTAGCTTCCAGAAGTTTTATAGTCATACAGAACCACGACGAGGACGTCTACAGGAGAAACCTTTTTTTACTATCGTGCGGATGTGAAGCCATGATTCCCGCTGAAGTCGGAATTGAGTCATTTAGGCAGTAAGTGTTCGATGAAGAGAATAATGATCGCCATATGCGATTAAGACTTGACTTAATCGGACAATTAAGGTTAGTCACATGCCAACAGCGGGCAAAGCAGTACTTCAACTCAAGAGTTCGAAGACCAAATTTTGAGGTTGGCGACCTTGTACTAAGAAAAGTTATGCCTGGTTTTATGGAAGAAAATATCAAAGCTTTAGGCCCCACATGGGAGGGACCCTTTCGGATTGCAGAGAAGCTTGCACCTGGATCCTATCACCTAGAGCATTTGAACAAAACATCGGTATTTCGAGCTTGGAATGTTGAGCATTTGAAGAGGTAATATGGTTAATAAGTTAATAACCTTCTCATATGGTTAAAATAGTTGTAATTTCTCCTTGGTATAATAATATATTCATTCAGGCTTATGTGTTTGTATATGTCCAAAATTGATTGTGTGACAAGATCCCAAAAAGAATTTAAAATATCAAGTCGCAGCAACCTGTTAGGTTGCAGTAAAGGCTTGGGACGACGAGCAAATAGCAAATTTTATCCGCGATGAACATCAAACCCAAGCCTGGGGGCACCCTAAGAAAGCATCCTACATGAATATTAAAATTTGTATCTCAGAAATAACATAAGCTCGAGATAAATAAAGGTTTTTGCGAGAAAATTATAGGGGAATAAACTTAAATTATTCCCCAGGCTTAAAGCCTTATGATCGCATGATTATGATATTATATATGTAAGAAGACAATGAAGAGCAATTAGCAAACATATATAATTCATTCTAAATGTTCCAGGATAATAAAAAAATAAAAAGAAGAAGAAGAACATATGAAATTTCTTGGCATTTTGCGAAGAAACATTTCAAGTCGCAGGAGGAGCCTTTAGAGGTGAGTCTTGTTTTCTCCATTATTTGGCTGACTCCCCTCCTCGGCTGTTGCGACCTCGACCAGAGGAGGACCACTTTCAGGATTTGCTCCACTAGTGTCTGGGGTGAGATTGGGTTGAGAAATAGGTGGCACATTGGCGATATCCACAGTAGTGAGAACAGCGGGGATAGGTTGGGTTTGTCTACCACCAACATCATTTTCTTCATCTGAAGAGTCTAGATAGACGAACTCAAGTCCGATGGCCTCAACTTTGAAGTGCTCGAACTCCAGTTGATAAGTTGGAGGGCGGAAGAAGAAGTCATACTCGAGATTTTTCTTCCACTAAGATTGCACCAAGTTGACAAATAGTTCCTAGCGGCGATCTTCCCACTCTCTTTTGTTGTTTTGAACTCTCCCTCGGGTTCAAGTACCCTATCGCCAAAGGAAATAACATTTTTCTTTGTAAGGTCCAGCTCTTCCTTGACAATTGCAAACTCAGATCTCATTTCATTACGCTCAGCGCAGACCTAACTAATGACCTTATTAGCACGACTAACCATTCCCAAAACTTTGTCGCGGTCTACACTAACGCAATCTTTCTCCTTTGAGAGGCTGTCAATTTTGTCTGCACACTTGCGATCTTTAGAATCAAGGCTAGACGATAGGATTTCATCCTTTTTGGCTAGCTCAACTTGAAGCACAACGATCTCTGCCTCTAGTTTCTGAATTTTCTTTTCAGAGGAGTGTTTGCTGCTTTAAGCCTCAGAAATGATTCTATAAGAATCCTCCAGGGTGTTGTATGAATCACCGTAGAAGAGGTTAAACATGGTAAACATCTGAAATCAGGAGGCAAGGGCATGAGTCCGATTAATGTAAAGTAAAGGATAAGGCAAGATGAGCCTAGAACAATATCTTAGTTCCCATGTTTACAAGGCGACACAACTTCCTGGGGGGAGGCCACTGACGATACTCCTCAAAGCATCCAGGAGTCATCGCCCTTTATAGAATACCTATCTCTGATGCCAAGTACGAGGGTAGCTTTGCCACCAGCTCATTGAGCTCATCATCGGATTCGTCACTATCAGTGGATGAACTCAAAATCTCAGTAGCCAAGGTCAAGGTTGAGGTCGTGGAAGTCCCGCACCAGTAGAGCGCTTGGGAAAATGAGGTCTAGTTTCTTTAACAGGAGCAACACCAAATGTGATTTGTTTTTTCTTCTTCTATACAACAACCCTTTTTGGCCTTAAGCTCTGGGCAAGTTCCCTACCTTCTTGCTTTGTGCCCACTTGAGTTTGTGGTAGGACAAGGTCTGATTGTTGATGACTAGCCTCGTCAGTTTGTTTCTTCTACCTAAAGGCTCTGACCGTGTTCTCTCTAAAAAAGGCAGCAAAAAGGTTAATGGTTAGAAGTTACATGTCGCCATAAAGAATGTATATCACTTAAAGGGGGAAGGCTTACTCTTAGGAGGTTTGAAAAGAATAGTTTCGAAATGGGCAGTGGCGTTGCAAAACCCGAACTCTTTCAAGTTTGGGATCGTGATAAGAGAAGATATGTCCCTTTGGTCGTCAGGAAATTGAGTGAATAATTGAAGTAGCTCCTAGGACTTGATCGCGATAACACGCTGAGTGTGATAACCTAAAAAGAAAAGGGGAAAAATATGAGCCAATAGTAGGTATAAGATCGAGTGAAATAAAGTATTAACAAGGTAAGGCAGAGATAAACTGGTTGTTTTAAAAGAACCCGATTGCGAAGTTTGGTAAAAGAAAAATTTTGAATCCCATCCAGTTATCTTTTTTGGGATTCCCTCTAATCCTCGATATGTACATTTTGGCACTATGGAAAGGTAATAAGTTTCTTCTACACCGATCTTCAAACTATATACATGAACGAGCTCGTCAACCAATAGCTTGCCTATACCTCCTTTCTTGAAGGTGATATACATCCTAACTACGTACAAATAAGAATTCTTTGTGACTTGAAGTGGAGCGACGTTTAAGTGCTCCAGCATGTTAGCAATGAAGGGTTGGAATGGTGTCGACACTCCGCACCTAAGAAGGATTTTAGTGATTGTCGTCCATCCTTGTGGAGGGGATTTTGCAGTGAAACCCCCAGCAGTGAGCAGGGGGCAGGCGATCACATGCTTTTTCCTTAAGAGTTGTAGATCATCTCCCGTTACTAATGGAGAAGCATGGTCTTCCTAGTTTTGGCAAAGACAGATGGGGCAGAAACCTCAAGATTGACTTCTCTAGTAAGTTCGCTCCCTAGGTTTAAGGGAATGAATTTATCACCAAGTCGAACATGTTATGTTTCCCCTGAAAAGGGGATAACAACCAAAGTTCTCTCTTCGACCTCATTTTGACTAGTCGAGGGTGACTCTTCTAAAGAATCTAAAACCAAGCTATCAATGGAAGCCATCAATGAGTTTGTTGTTGGAAGACACCTGAAACATGAAAAGACAAGTGTCAAGGATTATTATGTGCGCAAGGAGAACTATCTTACACTTGCCTTATGTCTCAAAGTATCTCAACTCTAAAAATGAACCCTATAAGTCACCGTGTGTCATATAAACCTGATGACCGAAGTCCTATATTCCAAACTATCTACATTGATGCTATCCAACTCAAAATATATAGCAAAGGCACATAAAACAGCTCAAAAAACGAAATGAAAAGGGTGATGATAGGAAACTTACCGAGAAAGAGTGATGAATGAAGAAAGAGAGAATTTCAAATGACAACAGCGATGGAGAACGGTAGCACTCGAGGTTCAGAGGAAAGTGAGTTTAGAGGAAGAAAGAAAAGTGATGAGTAACCCTCAAGGCAAGATCACTTCTCTTTAACGATTAATCGATGTGAGGAGAGGCAATCTGGGTCGTCAATTTACTTAAAATAATCCTGACCTTTTAAGCATCCACGTGTCTGGCAGTTATCAGAAAACGTACCACCACGTTCTTTGATTTTTCAGTGACATTAAATGTGCAACCATCACGCCATTTTGTCTACCAGTCCATTAATGCTCTAGACGTGATTGCGGGAAAATTTTATTTTGAATGGTAAGGAGATCAACTTTCGAGGTCTTTAGGGATCTTGGTTTAAGTAATTTTGAGATGGCATGGTACTTTATAGAGCTCGAAACGACCTCCATAAACTAAGGGGCAAATGTTAGATGTAAAATCGTTGAGCAAGCTTTTTCAGTTGTCAGTAAGCTCGATAAAATGCAGTGAGCGTGCTAACATCCGATAAGAACATCGACGACCTAAGCATCACATCTTAAAAGAGATTGAGCTTGCCCTTTCCCAGATTGCATTAAGAAGATAATTACAACATCCTGGATTCACGAGATAATGAACACACATGTAAGAATAAAAGGTATACTTGTCAATATCTCAAGATTCTTTCCATTAGAATACACCAAGGATTGTGGGATTATGATTACCATAATCAATTTAAATTCAAATTCCTTTTGTAAAGTGATGATCTTGTAACAAGCATTCTCAAACTTCCCACTATAAAAAGGGAGAGAACCTCCATGTAAAGGATTTAAAAAATACAATCAACAGAGGACGTAGGCTTTAGTAACATTACTAGCTGAACCTCTTTAAAATGTTTCAGTTTTTCTTTAATTATTTGTTTTACAAAAGTGATAAGCTAGTTATCTTTAACCACATGCACATCAGACTCAATCCGAGTCGAGGTCGATTGAGCCATGTGGAGTATTACAGATTCCTGTAGCAACAATATTAAAGGAAGTAAGTTAATTGATAATACTAAGATGTGAAGAAAATAGAGCTACAATTTCAAAATGCTTCAAGATGTTAAATTTCTAAACAAAGAAAGAAGCTACATAAAAAAAAATTATGTTCTGTAGAGAAAAGCTAGAACTGATATGTCAACCAATTCAACCACTTGAAAGATAAGAGCATCACATAAAAGCCACAAACTATAGTCTCTCTTACCTCCAAGCCATTTGAACTTCCATTCAGGTTAAAACAATGTGATATGGTTCCATCAAATGTTCTCCCTCCAAATCCCCAAGTTGGAAAGCGTTTGTCAAAATCATAAAATTGTATAACCTCCCCAACTTCAATTATAAAATATTTTGTCAAAAATTCAGTCATGCCTTACTAACCAAAGATGGGCTCTTGCAATTTTTATGCAAACTAAAAATTTTTTTGAATTAAAATATATTTGAATACTAGGTAGTTTAGTTGATAAATTTCTTGTAATTTTGAATTTTAAGATAGGGCTAAGGCGGCGGGGG
>WYDK02023457.1:0-21140 GCA_009867345.2 Toxicodendron radicans
CAATTCTAAAACACTAGAGGTGTTGAGATAAGAAGAGGATTTGTGTGAACATTTAGTTTGCTTACCTTGTTGGCAAGCTCCACACACTTTACCTTTTGTAAACTTAATTTTAGGTAACCCTCTCACAACTTCTTTCTTTGAGAGCCTTATAAGATCTTTGAAGTTCATGTGACTAAGGTTTTCATACCACACATCAATGCTATCAGCTTTAGAACTAAGACAAGAAAAATTGTTAGATAGCAAATAGCAATTATCATTTGATATTTTCCCTTCTAGAATAGGAGCATCTTTGTCATTCAAAACACGACATTTGTCTTTTGAAAACTGAACCTTAAAGTTCTTGTCACAAATTTGGCTTATGCTTATGAGATTTGCCTTTAAATCACCCACATACAACATATCATTAAAGGTTGGAAGTCCTGGTAGGGTGATCGAACATTTTCCAAGAACTTTTCCTTTCTTTCCATCACCATAAGTAACATGTCCACTATCAACATATTGCAAGTTAGATAAGAGTGAACAATTGCCAATCATGTGCCTAGAGCAACCACTATCAAGGTGCCACAAATTATTTTGAAAAGCAAGAAGTGAAGTATGTGCAACAAATGAATTCACAACAGATTTTTGCATTCAAATTCTTTTATGAGAACCAATGTTCTTGGCCGGTTTGTTCACATTTGAAAGAATGACAGGATTCTCAAAACACTTTTGCAAATAGGCTACGAATTTAAAGCATTTGGGTCTAATATGTCCCTTCCTATTAAAATGACAAGTGTGGATTAAACGGTTTACCTTCATTACCTGTTTTCCCGTGGCAAAGTCAGGAGTGAAATTTGTGGCCTTCACAAATGTGCGCACACTATTTGAGGTGCTAGCACCAGGGGTAAATCCCAATCCAGTTTTGTCACCAAAATCTCAACAATGGCCTTGGCCTCAATTAGTTCAAACTTAGCTTTAGACAAAAGTGATTCTTTGTTGGACACTTCAATGGTCAAATTCTTGACTTGTTTAGTCAAGTTTTTCTTATCCTCCACCAAGGAAGACTTTTCAATTTCAAGTGACTTAATTATTTTAAGGGTCTTTAACCAAGATTGATACATTGTGTCATAGGCCTTTTGTTTTTCCTCATCATAGTCACTAGATTCATCCGAACCTAAACCCTCACCTTCACTATCCTCTTGATTGGCAGCAAATGCAAGGAAGTTTTCATCATATCTGACTCACTCTCATCACTAACACTCTCTTCATTTTCACTCTCACTCAAGGTGGCAACCATTGCCTTTCTTTTCTTCTTTAGAGTGTTAGCACATTTGGACTGAATGTGGTCATATCCTTCACACTCAAAACATTTGACTCCCTTTCTCTTTTCTTTTTCTTTAGAGAATCTTTTTTTAAAATTACCTGAATTATGTTGGTCTGAAAACCTCCTACCAAAAGGTTGTTTCTCATTTTTATTCCCAAAAGGACGTTTTGCACTTTTCTTGAGAAATTTAGCAAAATTCTTAGTTAACAAAACACAAGTGTCATCATCAAGGGTGTTTGTGTCAACATTCCCAACAAGTTCAGAGTTTACCTCATGTTTGAGTGTCAAACCTTTGTTCGGTTTTTGATTTTCCCATCTTTTCAGATTTAGCTCAAAGTTTTGAAGAGAACCAATCAGTTCATCCAGCTCCACGATGTCCAAATCTCGGCATTCTTCAATTGAGGTGACTTTGGACATGAATCTCTTGGGTAGTGAGCACACGACTTTCCTGACAAGTTCAGAGTTAGAATAGACTTTACCTAAAACATATCATTCATTAGATACATCACAAAGTCTACCATGAAAATCAGTAATTGTTTCATCTTCAAGCATGACAGGATTTTCAAAATCAGTTACAAGTCTCCTAAGTCTAGTCTTTTTAACCAAATCGGTTCTTTCATTCTTGACTTGGAGCTTGTCCCAAGCATCCTTAGAAATTTCACAATTGACTATTATCTTCATTTGATTCACATTAACAACATTAAAAATAGCATGAATAGCTTTTGAGTTGTTGTTTGCTAAGTCTAATTCAGCCTTGGTCCAAAGTTCTATGAGTTTTGGTTTAGATTCCCCATTTTCAACAATGGTGGGGTGTCTCCATCCACTTACAACCGAAGCCCAAACCCTTTCGTCTATAGATTTTAGGAAGACTACCGTCCTAGGTTTCTAGTAAGGGTAATTTGGTCCTTCTAGGAGTGGTGGCTGATTGGCTAACCCTCATTCATTAAAGAAGTTCATCACAGCAGACACAAAAATGTGGGCACAAAGAAACAGATGTGGGCACACACGAAGATAGAACTGAAGCAGACACATCGAATGTGGGCAAAATTAATCAGCAGATGTTAGCACACAAATGAAAACAAACTAAACAGAAAAACAACTTAATCAGACTCAATTCAGTAGCACATCAACCAACTCAACAAGCAGCAACAAAAGAGAAATATCACTGAAAAAACTTATCAGGACAAGCTCTGATACCACTTGTTAGGTCCTTTTACTATGTTGAGCAGATTTGTTACCACATTTTTTGTTAAACGTTTAGCAACTCTTTGTACAGCGGAATTGGTATGCTTAGTGAAAATTTTACAAAGTTAAAATTATGAGTTCTACGTGTTCTTTATGGTGCTAATTGCAAGCATTCATCTAAACATAAAAATAAAGAACACAGTCATTTACATGGTTCGACCGAAGCCTACATCCATGAGACCTGGTCCAGGAGAAAACGTTCCACTATAGAAAACATTCATGGTACAATTACAAAATTAGAAACAAGCATCAGTTATGAAAAACTCATTTTGTCATAACGCTTCAATCTCTACACTCTAGTTGCACCTCGTTCTTCTACAGCTAGTCTTCACCTCGCTACACTTACGGTCAGCTTGAGTACTTCCCAAGCACAAGAAGATGAAGCCGCACTTCAATCTCCAATCAACACAGCAAAGTTACAAGAATAAGTTCAAAGGGTTGAACTGTTGTGATTGTTTTAACAAAGACCAGCACAAAAATAAACGAAGAACAAAGGATGAATAATGTATTTCAATGATTAATGCATCCTAAATTAAATGGGACTGAACAGCCACGAAATGCACTAAAAAAACAGAGCTTAGCAGAAACAAAAATGGCGGACTAAGAAGGATGTTCGTCGCACTCTCTATTCCTCAAAGAAAATGATAAATAGGGTAATGAGCTGGGGGACAAAAGACGCTAGGTGTCCAGCCATGTTGGCAGACAAAATCACAAAAGTTTTTGCAACAAAATGAATTGGTTGTGGGCCTGCAAAAAGAGAATGTTAGACTCTTTTTCTGCACAAACCATACATGTTGGGACACTTAAAAAGTGGTCCCAAAAATAGTACCTTAATCCAAATCAAAATAATTCAAATAAATAAAAAAGATATTAAACAATAATATCTTAAAAGTCATGTGCACGTCAGACTACAAGAGAAAACAAGTTGAACAAAAATGTGTTAACATCGCACAATTGTGGGCACAACCAAGCAGCGGACATTAAAACAAAGTCTAAATAAATTTTGAGCACATCCGACATTGTGCTCAAAAGTTCATAATATGACAACAAGGATATCCAACAAGCCAAATCACAAGCTGAAATTTACTCAAACTATATATTTATTTTATATAATGACTTTATTAATTTATGTTATAAGCTGGCATCCATTTGTATTGACATAGACCACTATCCACGTTTTTTCATACCATAATTTTCCATTTCAATGTTCATGCTTCAAACATATATATAGCAGAATTTAATTCTTTACGATCGAAATTAATGTCCTTTCTTTTGACTTGAAGACTTCTGTGTTTCAGGATCAAGTCTCCTCAGTTGTCCCATTTCATGTGGATAATAATTGCAATATGAAAAATAAATGTTACTCCTTGACTTTAGAAATTATTCATAGTTATAAATGGTCAATAAAAAATTATGCAATTTTTTTTATCAATTGGGTTAATAATAGAACTGATGGTCTCTATGATTGATAAATAACAACGGATCGCTAAAATAAGAGACTAAAATTATCTTCGTGGAAACACCAATCATATATAATTCAATTGATGTGGCATTAAAGTGTTTGAAATCCAAAATTTCCAAAAGCAATGAGAAAATGCTCCATATCAACTGTTGCAACAACCAAAAGAACTTGTGTAAAAGAACTTGTGTTCTCTAATATGCATAATATTTTTGCACAAATTTGATTGTGATTGGAGGTAGTGATGTTAATGTTGAATTTATAGTCGAATTACACAAAACTTTGAAGTAAAAAAGTAAAAGGAGACAATCAGTTTACTCTGGTTCATTCTCAAATTCAGGAAACTACATCCAATATTTAAGATAGAAAAAAATTATTGATTTTTTAGAAATCTGCAACAATACAAGAATAACAATATTGGCAGCTCACTCACACTCTATTCTTTTACAATATTTCTCACTTAGGTTTTTCACTATTACAACACACACACACACACACACACACATATATATATATATATCACATTTGGACTAAACTGTTCTAGACCCAAATATCTATAAACCAATTTCAAACTCAATTACTAATTGGACTTGCTATGTAAGGGGCATTGCCCCCTCACCCTAGAATGCGTCAGTGTCTACCAATAATCCGTTAACCCAGTGCAAAATATGAACCACATCCAACAATTAATGGTGGGAAAGTGGTGATTTGAGTTATAGAAGTTTGTCCTGGACCCAAGATCTGTAGCATGAAGCACTTCTTCGTTTTTTGTTTAGTAGGTAAATCAAAATTTTAGGTTGGTCTGGAGTGTTTGGTACTAGAGAATTTCTGATAAAATTCTCCATCGACTCTGATACCTTAAAAGAAAATAACACTTTTTAGAAAAATGATTTTATTAACTGAATGACTGAACTTTTTACAAAGTAAAACTACTACTTTATATACAAAGTTACAAAGTAAAATGCCTAGTCCAGGCCCCGTTGTAGGCACTAGGTGCATAGAAACAAACCATGAGCAAGAATCCGACATCGCTAGGGGGAAAACCTAGTCTAGTATATATATATAACCTAGGGTGCTCCTTAACTTGTAAGATGTGTTTTAAGTTGAAAAGTTCGAAGGCAAAACCATGAAGACTGGGTGTCCAAAGCGGACAATATCTAACAAGTGGAACCCACCCCTGATTGTTACATAGAACATATCGATAACGCAAGCTTTAATTATTATTTGTCTACAAACTAATGTGAGAGTAATTGGTTGCGTTTTCGATTGGTTAAAATCTGTACTATGAAAGACTACATCATTTTGATGGAAGATTTAATTTTTATTAGCAACCATTGATCCTGACTTGAACAAAATCAACCATTTGTGTTGCCGGCCGCGTGTTAAGCAAAGAAAGAGAATAGATCAGTTTCTGAAATGCAACAGGCACGACAAGCTGGGTAGATGCTCAGGTTGTAGACTAGAGTGTTTCGATTTTGAGTTTGTTTAAAGGCATTTATGATTTGTGTTAACAAAAATATGATAGGCTATTTTCATTCAACATAGAAAATATAATAAGTCTGAACTTTAGAAATTTATAAATTAATATATTCTTTTTTCTGTAAATGTATGTGAAACTAAACCTGATTAATCTTTGAATAATACTATTCATACAAAGTTTGTATACGAAGTCTAGTATACAAAATGATACTAGTATTACTTTGTAAGAGTAATGCTATTCCCACATTGAATAGATATGGGTTGGAACTTGAGTTATAAGGTTGGATAAAAGATGTTACCTAATAGTAAGGATGAGCAGAGGTAGCAGGTAGAATCGGAATTGGAATCAGAACCTACCTTCACAAGGTAAGTTCCAGTTCCAATTTTTCGGAACCGACACTATACGGTTCTGGTTTCGATTCTTACACCTCAGGAACTGGAACTGGAACCAAGGTCCAGGTACCTAGGGTGGAACCGATGAGTACCCTGTGTGTATTTATAATTTTTATAAACTATTGAATGTATATTTATAATTTTAAGGGGTATATTTATCATTTTTATACTATCAAGGGGTATAAAATTTTACAAGGTACCCGGAATCAGAACCGAAACGGACCAGTTTCGGTTCCTTGGAATTTTGCCAAAATATTTTATTTGTTAACATTAATCAATTGACAATAATATAACTAGTTCAATTGTAGAGTTAGAGTTTAAAATATGTTTGGAAAATTTTAATTTGAAGATAATTGGTTAATTTTGGCAAAAAGAAGCAAAAACAAAATATATTGGAGAGAGTTTGAAGTGGAATCATCCATTTTGAATTTACCATATGGTTTTAATTTGATACATAACATTTTATTATAATATTCTTTATAATAAACCATTATCCATCATCTTTATAATATTCTTTTATCTACAAATCTATTTTCACAAAAAAATTAATAAAATCTTGACCATGAATTTACGTTAACTTTATTCCCTAACAATGAAATTGTTTATTACATCTAATTTTTAGCACATATATAAATTTACGTAAACTTTATTTAAACATAATATAATTCTAATAAAAATAATGGTAAAACAATTGAAAAGAATTGAAAAAGGAAAGAGGGTTGAGAGAGGAAAAGCACAATGGGCGGTGGTGAAAGAGAAAATGGGTGAGAATAGAGGGTGATGGGATGGAGTGGGCGACAGAGCCAAGTGAGTGACCCCACCATCACCACCCAATTCACCACCCCTTCTTAATAAGACCATTTCCAGTTAATTTCTTGGTTGGCTTCCAATCAACTTAACAGGTCAATTTGAGAGATCAACTTTTAACGAGTTATATCGCTGATAAAGAAATTTGGAAAATGTGATATCAATACCACCACCAGACAATTTGATTAAACTTAACTGAAATTTTGGAGCCAAAGAATATGACACAATTCTTGGTTGAAAAATGGTTGAATTAAATTGGAATTTGGAAGTGATCGTTAGAAAGTCTTACGGACTTTGATGGATGTTAGATCTTTACGGGAAGATGATCGTTAGAAAGTCTATAGTTTTCTTCATCTTCTTCTTCCTCTTCTTCTTCTTTGCTAACTGAGTTCAAACTCTGCTCTGGCTCTTTATCTGAATGAAACAATGAGAACTGCTGGCACAATTTTTCCCATTCCTTAGCAAAGATAAAAAAATCTTCCGCTGCTTCATTCCTCACCTGCTCATCCAAAAAATATATCTTTGATGACATATCAAACTTAATCTAACAAATCTTCAGCATATGAACAATTAAGAGTACTAATTTAAAAGGACAAATGGACAATATGGTGTGTCTCAGGATGATTGTATTTCAAACTTTTACATTCATCAGTATTTATGTCAACAGCCCACCTCTACATTAAACACAATAAGGAATCAACATGCTTCTAATTAGTTAAAAAGTAATATCTTCAATATTGACATAATGCAAATCCTTTCACTAAAAGCTAATGGAAATATCATCATATTTCAATTATTTACTTACAGTTACTAGTTTTACTCCAGATAATGATGCACCAATATGCACAGACCAGTAGAGATGGCACCACAGCCAGCATACAAGTCCAACAAACGCATCTCAGAATCCCAGTGGTGTTATTTGAACTTCTCACTTGAAATAGTCGATGTATCACTATCTTTTTTATCAATTTCTGAGTAAATGAAGCAAATAACATCAATTAATTGAACATAAAAATGAAAAATTCCATATTGTAGGATCAAAATAAATCACCTGTGATTATATTTGAAAAATTCAAGTATGGCAATGTGTATTGCATATCATAATACAAGTCACAGGGAGGAAAATTTTCCTCCGTGCCTTTAAGTTCATCTGCAATGTCAATTGAACTAATTATGACCCTTTATATTGAAATGAATGCAACAAATGAACCAGAAAATGGAGAGAATAATTAAAGGAAGCTCAATGCAATACTCTTACATTTGGGGCAACCTGAGCAATGTTCACTTTAGACACAACACAATTTATTGACACTCTTCTTTTGTCAACAAGATTTGCATGGTCCTTGACGACCGAGAAATGACCAAAAATTGCAAGTTCAATACACCAGAACAGATCATAAAGTTATGGGTGAAAAAATATGGAATAATTAGAATAATCTTACCGTGTCTTCAGCTCTGTAAAACCATTGAGCCGTAAAGTATGGCTCCCCATCAGTACCTTCAAACAACTCAATGATTCTAGCAATGTAATCAAGCTTCCCATCCTCAACCTGAAAATTAAGTGATTATCAATATATGAACTGGGAAACACTTTTGAAGGGAAGATAAAGAATTAAGAAGTTACCTTGACATAAGCATTATCACCAAGATTGTACTCACACCCATCTATTAAATTTAAAGCTTTAGTGTAATGATACTTTGCCTGTAGACTTCCTCTTCATCTGACCCACTATACCCAGAACACAGAAATCAACACAACAATATTATGAATTAATTCACAAATAAAAATGGCTAGAAGCCCCATCGAGATGTATTTGGAAGTGCTTTTACCAAACACTTTAAAAAATGTACTTATCAAGTCTTCTTGAAAAAGTTTTAACCATCTTTCAACTTAAAAAATACTTTCTAGATGAATATCAATTAAACACTTCTTCAGAAGCAGAAGTGACCTTTTTAAGACAAAGAATCAGTTTAAAAAAGCATTGAATTTTCTTTTACCAGAAGCACTTTTAGAATTTATCTAGAAGTGTTTCATAAAAAGCCAATTTTTTTTCTAATAAACTAAAATATGCTTTAAAAAAAATATCTTTTTTATCCATAAACAATTGAACGCTAGAAAAATTACTAATTAATAATCAATGAAAAAAAAATATTAAATAAAGATTATCACCGATTAGAAGCAGTCTCTGCCGGAGTTCCATTCTTCTTCTAAAAAAACCAAAAGAAAAAATTCAGAAACTCCAAAGAAAAAACATTTCAAGAAAATAAAAAATCAGTTTAACCTTGGAAGAGCATTTGTAAGTGTATCTACTCAGCCATTTTTTCTGAGCTTCAGAAGTCGGAACGAGCGGGCCAACTAGGGAGAGTTCAGAGGTTTGTTTTTTCGGGTCTTCTTTTTCTCTTTGTTCAACAACTCGACCAGATCGTCATCTTTTTGCTTCTTTTTCTTAGACGGCGGTGACGCACTAGAAATCGGATCTTCGTCCTGCTCCACGAGCTTCTTTCAGGTCTTCCGTTTCACGAGTCGACCCATTTTTGTTGACAGGTTTAGAGAGGCAAAATGGAAGAGAAAAGAAAGGATTTTTCGGTGTTTAAGAAATCGGATGTTTTGGAATATTTAAAAAAAATTTTAATTTCCGAGATGGGCGGGAAAGTTTTGCGGGACCTTTTGAAAAAATCAGGGGCTAAATAGTAATTTTGTTAGATAAAAATGTTAAATGTGAGATTGATTTTATTTGACCCCACATGTTTTACTAAATTATAAAATCACCCGCTACTTTGGGATCATATTCATCCTAATCCTATTTCCGTTGGAAATCACATTTTTACCCTTCTAAAACCCTAAATCAAAATCAAACCTACAACAATTCTAATGTGATAAACAAAACCTACGGTAAGGTGGGGATAAGGAGGTGGGCTTGGGGCAGGTATATAAGAAGTCTGTTTGGCAAAACTTATGAAAAATAGTTTATAAGCAACTAGTGCTTATAAACTAATTTGAGCTTATAAGTATTTGAAATTTAAGCAGTTATGTATTTAGTTAAAGTACTTATAAATGACTGATAAGTAGTTGACATGTTTGGTAAAATGTGACGTATAAGTACATTTTATAATTAAAATGACTAAAAAGCGTAAGTTATTTGAAATATAAAAATAAAGTTATATGATAGAAATTTAAAATTAAATAAGGGTAATGTGGTAATATGCTTGGTAAAAGTAGCTTATAAGCAGAGTGCTTATAAGCCCCAAAAAAAAAAAACGTATCTTCCCCCAACTTAACTTATAAGCCCAAAAATTTTATAAACAAATGGGTCAAGGTGATTTTAGAGCTTATAAGTTGGTTTGACCAGTTTATAAGTTAAGACAAACACCCCCAAGATAAGGTGGTGTATATATAAACATATTATATATATATAACATGAAGTAAGATATATAGATAGTGTTGTCAAATAGAGTAGGAAAGTTGGAAAATAGAAGTTAAGAAGGTACACATAAAAAGCTTTAATTAGAATTTTGAAATAGGGATTTACATTAGATAGTTAAATTTGTTTTAATGTGAAACTTTCAAACTATATTTTGAAAAAAAGTTTTAATTTGTTATAATATAATATTAGACTTTTAAATTTTAATTATGTGATCATCTTGAGAGTTGCTTAATGAGAAGTTTAAAACATAATAATATCCTTTATCATGCGTAAAATTAAAATATTAGATAATTTTGCAGCATACAATTTTATTGCTCTGTATAAGTTAAGTTCCAATAATTTAACTATATGATTGCAGGTTTATGGAGAACGTTGGAAAAGAAAAGTGAATAAGAAACGTACATACAATGAAACAACATACTTTAGTGACATGATAGCCCCTCGCCAATAAGGATTTATGTACAAAACTGTAACAATTTTTAAGAGCACAATTATGTATGACACAATAAAACTTATATAGAAGATTTTCATCATGTCAATGAAACAATTATCTTCATCATTTTTCAGTTGAAGCTCTTCGCATCAATGATGTTGATCCATTTGCATCACATTTGCAAAGCATTGAGGCATAAAATTTACATAAAATATTAGTGAAACAGGTATAGTTTTATGGTAGGCATGATTTTTAATTAATTTTATACATTTCTTGATTTCAATTTAATCTATTAATACATGTGATTTACTAAAGATTCAACTTCCTATTTTTCTTTTTTATCATAAACATATATTTAACTGATATATATCTCATTATTGCAACAATTATCAATGTATATGACGGTATTAAAATCCCATTGTGAAAGCCTTATTTTCAACATCTTCTATGATGGTAGTATTTTTCGACATAAAATTTTTTTTTTATAATACTAGAGTAATATTCATCGCAAAAGTAGGGTTCATTATACGACTAACTAGCCCAACCGCATATAGTACAAATCAAAATGACATTGATGGTCTTAAAATATAATATGATGTTTTATTATATTTATAAAAAAAAATATTTTTTTTTAGATTAAATTTTTTAAATATTATAAGAGCCAATAGTTTTAGTAATTTGAATGCTATGTTGATAATTTAATTATAAAAAAATGATATATTGATAATTTAATTTAAAATTGGTATCTTATTATTTAAATTAAAAACTCGATTCTGAAAGGTTTTAATAAAACACGTTCAACATAGGCCATAGGGGGAGTTAAATGATATTTTATCGGGTCTATATTGTATATTTGGAAACTACGAGGGGCTGATTTGTGACAATTTTCCCAAATCTACGACATAAGTCATTCAACAGTTCCCCCTTTTTCCCCCAATTTTGAAATCCCTAACACCATTTTATTTCATTCCTTCTCTTCCCTGTCATCGCCGAGCTCCTCTGCTGTTGTCTCCTTCCCTTTCTTTTAGGTCTTCAGCGTCCAGAGATCGGACTTGACATCGAAAAG
Organism: Toxicodendron radicans; assembly: GCA_009867345.2. Lineage (NCBI taxonomy): Eukaryota > Viridiplantae > Streptophyta > Magnoliopsida > Sapindales > Anacardiaceae > Toxicodendron > Toxicodendron radicans. The sequence continues at coordinate 11,611 of WYDK02023457.1, forward strand.
CTTTAGATGCTGTTGTTGTTCAAAAAGGAAGCGGCTATTCTGGTTGAGGGCTCGTTGTCTGATCATAAGAGCCTAGTGGAAGCAGTGAAAAAAGTTGATGTTGTAATTTGCACCCTGTCTCGGGTTCATTTCTGGAGCCACAACATTTTGTTGCTGCTGAAGCTTGTGGAGGCGATCAAAGAAGCTGGAAATGTTAAGGCGCGATTGTTACTTGTTGGTTATCGATACGTGTTCTTGACCTAATAGTAGCAATTAACATATTTCAATGGCGTAATTGTACTACTTCTAAATAAGAATATAATATATTCTGATCCGAATTCAATTCCATTGTTTCTGATTAATTATATGAAAATTTGATAGAAATTTTGATGCCAATGAATGATGTTCTTAATGATTTATGGTTAATTTGCTATAGTATTTTTTGTTTCTCTATTTTTATAAAATGAATAATTAACCTAGATTTTTTTATATGCACTTATGGTGCTCTTAAAAGATGTTCTGTGTATTTGTAACCTGTTGCTACTTTAGGATTTATTTGTTTTGTTTTACTGGTCATGCTTTTGTGCTAAAGTTGTCTATGCCTGCAATGCATTGTAGGATTAATGCTTTTATGAGAAGTGACTAGAATCGTTGTGCTCGTAAACTTCTTTCTGCTTATATAGAAGGTGAATCTTTTGATGTGCTTACTCTTGATTTCTTTTTTCCCGAATTGCATCAGCTTATCTTAACTTACTCTGGATGATTTTTTTTGAATTGGATTAGTTTATCTTAATTAGTCTGGATGGGATGATTTTTTTAAGTCTTTCAATTGGATTGTTTTGATTCTTTTTCTGTTATGTAGGGTGAAAAAATATTTGATATCATGTACTTCAAATATTAATTAAGATTTTCTATCTGTTCAGTTTAGGATTACATCTGACTAACATGATGGCTCCATCTTTTTGCTTTGTTACATAGGACAAAATTCTGATAATGAGTTGTTTCTTCAGTTTTAAGTATCTTGACAGTGTTGTTAGGGGTCAGTTTGTAATTGAGCTCTTCGTCTATGGTGAGTAGTAGAAAAATAAATTAGATACTATAGATTACAATACGTAAGACAGGATTATGGTGAGTGCTCCAGTTTTGCTTATTTTGAGATAGCTCTCAGGATTCAAGAGTCCACTTTGTATGGAAGCCTTCATCTGTGGTGAGCAGTAAAAAAGACGTGAGATACTAATTAATTTGTAATAACAGCAGTAGCATTCCAAATGAATTAGAACAGCATTTGTCGCCAGATTGTTATTGGTAAATTTCAAAGTTAAGAGCAACAGTTTGATAAATTTTAAGCATAGGAGATTTTCAAATCAAATGGTATCAGGTGCTTTCATTAAATTTTTTGTAGCTTAATTTAATTAGAAGGTCATTATTATGATTTTCATTTATTATCATGCATTTAGGTGCGTACTCCAAGTCCATACTATTAATTTTCTCTCAGCGGGAAATATTTGATGATTTCTATAGTTTTGTGGAATCTGAAGCTTTTATCTCTTGCTGGATTTCCTATACTTGTGATCAGGCTGCATTGGTGGTTGTGATGAAATGCTTAGATAGTTAATAGAAATCTATGGACTGGTTCATGCATTCAAGGTATGTATTTTCAAGTATGTAAGTTTATCTGCATTAATTACTTGAGCTATTAATATCTGATAAATTTGATTGCATAAGTTCCATATCTTAGAAAGTCCTTACTGGTGAAATCCTTGGTGAAAAATGAAGAAAAATTGAAACAACATTGATCTGAATTTGTCTTTCAATTGTTTAAAGGGAGGGTGTGAGTCTTACAGGTATTTCTTCTTCTGTGGTTGCATATTTCTACAATTTGGTTTCGGTTTGTTAACAGCTCAATCTGGAAAAAATTAATTCTTTATTTCATATCAATTTTGGCATGGTTAAAGGTAATTGTAGTTGTCAAATTTTATTTTCTGGACATCAAAGAAGACTTTGATGCAATGCTTAATTTTGGCTTTAATTAATCCAAATTTGACATTAAAAGTATATTGTTTTTTCCTCATATGCCAAATTTTTTTGTCTATGAGTACTGTATTTTTAAATATATTTTCTTTATGCAGGTTTACCTTCATTTTGGAAATGCAACAGTTGGGCCTTGTTGATGCTTATGCTCATGTGCAGTGTAGTGTGTGCCAGGGCGCCAATGATGATAGTCTATTTTACTGTACTGGAAGGTGATTGGTTTTGCCATGACTGATATTTTCAGGGCTGAACATAACAATGTTGAAATAGATACTGATGTTGATGATCAAATTTATGAACCCAAAACAAAGTCCATGTTACCTAATGATATGCATGAACAACTTGGCTTCTTGTACCAACTTCAAATCTGAACCAGCTTCAAGATTGGTAAGTCAAACACTTGGTTAGTTTTCTCTCTTGTTTTTGTAATGGATTGTGTTTTTCTTTAAAACCCAGTTATTACATACAGATTATTAAAATCAACTTGGTTTGATATCAATCCAATGACTAAGAAAAAAGTAATTAACTAGGCATGTCAGAGGTTGCAGTGAGCTTCATTGTAGAGAGTTGGGTGCTTTGCTTTTCCAAGAAAGAAAGGTGAGTATCTATTTGAAGTATTTGAAATAATGTTTTTATTTGAGAATAAGCCAAGATGAGTCCAGTAGTACAGAAGTGGATTCAAATCCTTGTATGAATTTATGCTCCATCATGAATTAAGTATGATAAATTTTAATGCACTTTTTTTCATTAATCAATTTTTAAGGTTAATGCCTGATGGTTAAATAGTAATCATTAATTAGTTTGTTTTTTTTTCATTTCAGGGGTGGTGGTTTGATATTAATATTAAGTAACGGATAGCAATAAATTTATCATTACATTACTAGAAATAATAAATTCCTATTGATTGGCTAAGTTTTTATACCATGGATAATGTCATCAAATTTTGACTTTTTTTTCAGTTTATATCTTGTTTACACGAGATAATATGTGGAATTCGCAAAATTAACTACTTTAAACCATTCTGTTATGACTCTTTTTCCTTCCTTTCTTCAATCTCAAAAGAACAAGAAATTGTTTTCATATCCTACAAGAAATTTTATCACTACATATATACTTGACAGTCATGGACACAACTCACAACTCACTCGACATAGTGAAAAACAATTAGACAACATTTATAGGATCTTTCCAATGAAGTTATTATCATCCAGTTGAAACCTCATCAAGTTTGTCAAGTTAATTATTTTTGGAGAATATAGGATAAGGCAAGACGTAGTGAAAAACTATTGTTGCTTTTGCTTTACTTTTTTTCTTCAAAGTATTAGCACATTCAGATTGAATGTGATAATATCATTCACATTCAAAACATTTAACACCTTTGTTTTTCTTCTCATTTTCTTTCAAAAGCCTTTTTTGCAAAACCACCAAGATTAGTTTGATCAGAATTGTTTTTCGCAAAAGGTTGTTTTTCTTTTTGAAAAACATTTGGCTTTTTAAAAATTTTCTTCAAAGACTTTGTAAAATTTTTGTGAGCATTGCAACTTTCTCATCATTAATCTCATCAAGGTCAACATTTTCAGAATCAACCAATTCAACATCATGTTTAAGTGCAAAGTCACTATCTGATTTTTGCTTTTCCCATCTTTTCAGATTAAGCTCATAGGTCTGAAGCGATACAATCAACTTATCAAGATCTATAGCATCCACGTCTATACATTCTTTAATGGAGGTTACTTTTGAAAGAAACATTCTAGGCAATGAGCACAAAACTTTTCTGACAAATTCAGCATTAGAATAAACTTTACCCAAGGTATAACATTCATTTGAAACATCACAAATTCGACCATGAAATTTAGTAATGGTTTCATCATTATTCCTAGTCAAATTTTCAAAATCGGTGACAAGTTTCTAAGTTTAGTCTTCTTGACAACATTAGTTCCTTCATTTTTTATTTGAAGCTTATCTCATGCATCTTTAGCAACTTTACAATTGGCAATGATTTTCATTTGATTCACAAAAACAACATTAAAAATTGCATGACTGACTTTAGAGTTCAAATTAGCAAGCTCAAGTTCATCTTTAGTCCATTAATCTATGAGTTTAGGATTTGACTCATTGTTCTCAACAATTATGAGGGCTTTCCAACCATGAACAATTGAGATCCAGACTCTTTCATCGATTGACTTTAAGAAGGTACTCATCCTAGGTTTCCAATATAGGTAGTTTGATCCTTCTAACATGGGTAGTCTATGGGTGAAACCTCGTTCATTAAAAAAACTCATCTTAACAGACTACATATGAGGACACAAAAACAGAAATGTGGACATAAAAACAAAACAAATCACAAATTTAAATCAGATCAAAACACTTAACAAAAAAAATCACACCAAAACACAAGCAAATAGAATAACTGAAATAACTTATCAGTTCTAGCACTGATACCAAATGAAAGTTTTAGTTAATATATTAACTCTTATGTGCGCACACAGAAATGGGTTTGCGAGTGTTCATGTTGAGCATGGATAAACATTCACACAATAAACAAAAACTAAACCATGAGCAGGAAATTAAATCACACTGGGATTTTTACATGGTTCGGCTAAAACCCACTTTAGCTTACATCCATGGAATCATGTCCAAATCAAAGTAAATTCACTATAGCAAACACAAATTACAAAGAAAATCTAGAGTCAAAATCAAGTACAAATATGTCAGAATGCTCCATGTTCTACAAGACTCTAATTGCACCCTCTAATCTCTTCAATGCTCTGCTACAATCTTGCTTGAGCTTAAGAATCAATTTGAGCAGCTCGAGCTCCTCTTAAGCAACAATGGCCGAAGTCAACTTCCAGCTCCAAGCTTGAAACTCACTCCAAGCAAACAAAGAAGGAACCAAGTTCCTTAAAACCCAATAACAATGATATAAGATAGTCAATATGAGAGCAATAAATCCATAAATGGAACTTGATAAAATAGAGAATAAACTCTCTAAAATTTTCAGGGCATAGAAACAAAATCAGAATATTCAGGCTCAAAACGCAAGGAAGAAGAAGAAGAGTTTAAATACTTCTTGCTAAGGGAATCTCCATAGTACACGTGCCTCACTTTTTAACAACCTCTAGTACATTTTAGCAGGGCCACTAAGCCGAGAATGACACCTATAAAGTGATACTACACACAAGTTTCTTGGTTAATAAGAAAGATAAAAAAAATCTAAAAAGTAAAGTGACACCTGTACAGAAATTTGATAACCCAGATGTTTACACAAATAGACAAAATGTGCCTACAATAAGTGTAAACAAAATAACAGAAACTGATTGTGCTTAACTCATCAAAAGTAAGAATAAAAATCATAAGTTGACAATAAAAACCTTTGATCAACTCCAATGATGATTTTTTATTTGTAAATAATATTCAAGTTAATTTAATCCTATCTCTTGGAAATTTATCGTTTCAAATACCATATTGGTATGTGTTCAAAGTAACATATATATAGTACAAGAGAAATTTATCAAAATTTAATTGGAAATTGCTTACTAATTAATGATTTGAATTAAAATAGAAAATCTACAATAAGAAAAATTAAGGTACATATAATGCAACTACATATTTTGATCACAAAATTGTCAAAGGAAATAGCCTATAATAAAATAATCGGAGGAAGTTATTCACTTTTTGACAAGAAAAAACCATACTTGTCGCAAATGAGGATTTATATACAGGACTACAAAAAACTCCAAGAGCATAATTATGTAAGACATGGTAAAACTAATATAAAAGACGCCTATGTCAATGAAGTTGCTATCTTCATGGTTATCTTCATGGTCATTAACTACTGAAGTTACTCCCCAAAGCAAGAGATTTCCCTCGTAGCTATTGCTTAGAAATAAAAATATGTAGTGATTTCATAGGATCTCAGTTGTATTGATTAAATTTATATTTTATCTCTTCAATTTAGAGTCTAAATTAGTGTAACACTTTCATGAAACCACCATATTAAATGATTTATCAATCACAGTTTACCATTAAACCACCATATTCTGTTTTTATTAAATATTAATTATTTTATCTTGATTATCGCAAAACATTTTCAGATAAAAAAATAAAAACAAAAACTTTTTTCATTTTTTTTTTAAATATTATCAAAAGCCAAACACCAAACACATTATACACGTCAAGCTAATAACCTTTACATTGCTTAAAAATGTACAATCTCAAATAATTCAATCAACTTGAGAATTTATGTAAGCTGTGCATTCCAATTATATTGACTAGTTGACTTAGAGGGACTATCAACTTTTTCTTACAGTGTTGTGAACGTAACCTAATTTCCCTATTGTCAAAGCTATTTGTTTAAAACTTATGACAGAACGGGTCATCTATGATAGAAATTATAAATTTCTCTTTTCTGTCGATAATTATTGTCATTCTCTTGACCTTGAAGAAAACTACTAACTTTTGATTCAAGTTCATGTCTCCTCAATTCTCCTTAACATATTATTGCAAAAATAAACTTTCATAAAGTTTTAATGATATACCAATGTAAAAAATTTAAGGTTTTTCTGTATATTAATTGTAAAACATAATTATACTTTGTTTACACAGAAAATTTGATGGAGATTGATTCACAGAATATAAAAAGATTTATATATATTTATGTGTATGTACCAAAACACAATGTTCAATAAAATAGTAAGCAATTATTTGCTCCATTGGATTAGTAACAGAACGGAGACTTCATCAAATAGTTGAAATGTTTCCAGAATCTTTCAAATATGTTTTGAATAAAAATTTTAATTAATTTGTCATAAATAAAATATGTTCAGAAAAATATTACAAAAGAATTTTTCACCAATTTAAAATCCCCTCTATTACTAAGTCCAGTAAAGACTTTTCTACATGGAATGAACATATGATAGTATTTCTGTCTTTTCTTAACAAAGTTCCAATTAATACATTAACTTATACAATACTCAACTCATGTATGAACCTCACATTGCTGATAAACAAATCTATAATTCATTAAATAATAAAGTAACGTATATGGTGAAGAGTATTTAAGGCAAGAAAATAATTTATTAAAATAAATAAATAAATAAGTGTTATTTGAACATATATTAATGTTATAATAAAAAAGTAGCTTATATATAAGAGTTTATATACAACATTTGTACAATATTAGAATTCTAATTAACAAAGCTCATAGGTAACTTCGGTTTAATGCAGCTTTTCAAATGGTCTCCAAGATTATCATGCTTGTTATTTTCTACATTTTCCTCTCTCTACAATTGCCTCCTTCAACTGCAGAAACTAATTGGATCAGGGTTGGTTATTACTGGTATTCATCAGAATATGAGTTTCCCCTTACAGAGATTAATTCTGCTATTTTCACTCACATTATTTGTGCATATGCTGCTGTGAATTCCACCTCCTACCAACTCTCTTTATCACCAACTGATGAACAACATTTCTCCACCTTCACATATATTCTTAAACAAAAAAACCCATCACTCATTACACTTCTATCTGTTGAGGCTAATTATTCAACCTTTTCTTCAATGGTAAGCAATTCTTCTCACAGAAAATCCTTCATAGATTCCTCGATAAAAATAGCCAGACTTTACAGTTTTCAAGGCCTAGACTTTACCTGGCAATATCCACACACAAGCTTTGATATGTTCAATATGGGTGTTCTATTTCAAGAGTGGAAAACTGCTATTGATTCAGAGGCAACAAACTCCAGCCGGTCGCCACTGATCTTGACGGCAAAGGTTGGATATTCACCAACGATCTCTTCATCAGCAAGTTACCCGATAAAGGCGATACAACAACATTTGAATTGGGTCCATGTTGTGGCTAGTGATTACATTAAACCTCTCTGGAGTAACCTTATGGGCGGTCAAGCAGCTCTGAGTGATCTAAGCAATTTTGTTACTACGGATTATGGTATAAGAGAATGGATCAACGGAGGATTATCAGCTAATAAATTGGTTTTGGGTTTGTCTTTCTACGGCTATATGTGGACGCTTGAGAACCCCATGGACAATGATATTAATATACCAGTTGAAGGCTTAACCTATGGGGAAATCAAGAATTACATTGAGCGAAATGGCCCTGATGTTCATGTTAGATACAACTCAAATTATATGGTAAATTACTGGACAAAGGGAACAATTTGGATTGGTTTTGATGATGTTGAGGCTGTTAGAGCTAAAGTTTCTTATGCCAAGGAGAAGAAACTACTTGGCTACTTTGTGTGGCAAGTCTCCTATGATGTGAATTGGGTGCTTTCTAAAACTGCAGGTAATTAGCGATCAATTACTCTCTCCTACTTATTTGAATTAAGATCTTTATCTCATCTGTAGTTTTTTTTTTCTCCAGCTGGAATGGATATAAATGATTGTTCAGTTCAGGAAGATAATAAAATTGGACAAAATAATAAGAGGCAATTGTTGATAATCCTTTTGTCTACAGCAGCTGCTGCAATATTTTACTGCTGGAAGAGAAATCTGAAAATTAAAAGGTAAGTTTCGCAGTATTATAGATTTCTGTTTCATTTGAAACTATTTTCAAGAATGTAAATTGGAAGGAAATTTTCTTCTGCCATTCTCTTCGAAACCAAAATAATGTATCTTTGAAATTGATTTACTTTCGATATCAGCCAATTTCTGCAATTCTGCATCAGCATTATTGTGGCCCCTTATTTTCGACATCAACCAGTTTGAATCTGACGAACTCATAAATTATTTGTCCAAATGCTGATGCAGAGAGTTGTATGCGAGCTAGGCCTCTTATCTGATTTTTAGTGGAGAAATTAACTTGAGGTGTAATTTTATATTATCTAATTCAATAAATCGTTATATTTTAAATACATTAAAGACATTATACCAAACTCAGTAATGACTTATCAATTTATGTTAACTGTCTTCACTAATTGACCAATTGTCATTTTCTAAGTCAATGTTACATTACTATTCCAAGTCAACTATTGGTTAAACTTTATGGTCGAATATGGATCAATGTCGTCTTTAATTTTTATTCATTGGAAGTTAATATAATAATGGCCTCATTTTTTTTTAATGTATTTTCTATAGATATTAGTACTGTATATGGGTTTAATATTAGTATATTATTGTATTTATGGGTGATCTATCACCGATAAGTGGTTCCCAAAAAGCCACATCCACGAATGAAAGGAAGAAAAACACATAACTTGATACCCCAAAGGGGGCGTTTGGTTGGGGGATATATTTCATTATTGAGATTAAGTAATCTTATATTACTTGCATTACCATATTTGTTTGCCAAGTAATATAAAATTCCGGTAATCTTCCATTACCAATAGTTAAATTTAGGTGGTAATCTAATTACCTCAAAAACATATGGTATTATGAGATTACTTAGTAATCTTGTTTGAAGTTACAATTTTGTCCTTGATTAATGAAAAATTTAGGACAAAAATGCCCTTATTATTTAAACAAATTACATTACTTTTATATCCTTATAAACTCAATTTTAAA
>WYDK02025551.1:8125-21004 GCA_009867345.2 Toxicodendron radicans
AATAAGGACTAAAGATGATCTAGTAAGGGCTAAGGGTAAGAATATTATTGGAATCTGGTTAGACTCTAGGACTACATCAGGGAGAGGCAAAGGTTCTTGAGAGAGAACTTTAATAGCAAGTAGATGATATTGGGGTTGAATCCCTAATAGAGAGCCAAATGACCATGAGTCCTAGTAGAATTCTGAGTTCATCATGATAGAGTTGGGGTAAATAGGAAAGTCCTGATTCACTTGTCTTTATCAGTTTAGGAGTACTAAATCATGTAAGATTTATGATCTTGGATGAATTAGGAAGTTGATGGGACTCCGAGTCCTTTGGAGTGGCCATGGGTCAATGGGCTTGAGCCCAATTGGGTTTGCGACAAGGCCTAACTCGTGCAGTGGCCTTGGTAGTAGAATGATCCAACTCGTTCATGTAACTCGATTTGAGTAATGTGCTCACTCATGGCGTGGATCTAAATGTGGGCCCAATCGGAGTTGGGATATGACATTAGGCCATGTAGTGTTTTATTTCATGTTTGGGCATGACAAGACCCATTACGATTTTTAGCTCATACAGTTTATCCCACACTCTCTAAGTTAAGGAGTACTTAACTTTAGAGAGTAGTTTCAATTGGTTTGTAAGTGTTAACTTGAAACAACCATAACTTTTAATTCTGGAGGAGTTACATTGTGGCAACATAGAAATTTGGTTGGGGCCAAAATCCATTGTTTTTAGGTGTTTCAAGACTATTAAGTTTTATGCACGTTTTTCTGCATAATCAGCGTACGATAATCCGAGATGAGTATGCTTTCACTGGGTTGATCGAGCCAGATGGAGAATACACTCCATTGTTAAAGCTCAAAATGACCGTGTCGAGCGGATGTTGACAAATGATGTCGCTTCAAGGTCTACTTACTTGGCCTACTTGTCAATCGCGTAGTTGATGTCTTTGTTCAACTACTCAAGCTGAGTAAGGTGTTCATAGTTTGAATGTTCTGAGCCGAATGAAACCATGGCTGAGTGAACACATGAGGCAGAATAGAGACAAGGCCAAGTGAACACATGAGACTGAATGGAGACAGGGCCCAGTGAACACATGAGACTGAATGGAGATAGGGCCCAATGAACACATGAGGTTGAATGGAGACAAGGCCAAGTGAACACATACGACTGAATGGAGACAGGGCCAAGTGAACACATGAGGTTGAATGGAGACAAGGTCGATTGAAAATAAGGCCGAGTGAACACATGAGACCGAATGGAGACAAGGTCGAGTAAACATGAGGCCGAGTAAACACATGATGTTGAATGGAGACAAAGCCAAGTGAACACATGAGGCTGAATTGAGACAAGGCCGAGTGAACACATGAGGCTGAATGGAGACAAGGCCAAGTGAACATATGAGGCCAAATGGAGATGAAACCATGTAGACGTGAAGTTGAATGGAGATGAGTGAGATGGCTTTAGCATTGTCAAGGTAAGAAACCTGGAAAACTTATTTTGTTAGATTTTTTCATTCGGTTAACTACCGAGTGAAACCGATTCAAATGGAATGAATCGGATTCACTCAGCAGACGTCGATTGACTTTGATTCAAGTGATGGTGAGTTGGTTCTGCTTCGTTTCATATTGAAACTACAACCGAGACATGATTGTGACACGTGTTTGATGGGATCTCAACATAGGGGGAAAATTTTGTCAGACAGGAAATTGAAAAGTCGCCATTTCCTAAGTTTTGTGAATGTGTGTCACATGTCACTTTTCAAATGAAAAACTCTTTTAAAATGGGGTCATTCCCCTTTGCAGATTGTTCATCTTCTACGAAGCATTTTTTAGAGAGTTTTGGAGAAGAACACTTCAACAGCTATTCACAGTAATTTTTTTTTCTCTTCACCGGTTTTTCATTTGTTTTCTGCTTGCTTCGCCTTTTCTGGTAATCATTGAATGGTTCAAACAAGTTTTGGTGAAATTTAGGCTAATTTTGAAATAGAGAAATCAGTTTTTTGAAGCTCTTTGCGTTTGAGGTTGGTTTTGTGGAATGAATCCTAGGCGGTTTTATTATTTTCTCTAGTGGTTTCTAGTTTTTGGTGGAAGTCTATAGATTTTCAAGTCGTGGGTTGTTCGGCTGAGTGGCAAATTATTTGCCCAAGTATTGAGATAATACGAGCCGAGTAGTTGTTTTGTGACTCGGCTGATCCGAGCTTTTGGTCTGGACAGAGTCGAGTGAAACTTTGGGTGTTAGCCGAATTGAGGCATTCTCACTGAAAATTTGGGTGTTGGCCGAATAAAAGGCATTCTCATTGAAACTTTGGGTGTTGTGGTTGAGTCGGGTGAGCCCTAATAAGTGGGAGTTTCATTTTGAGTACATTTGTGTCGAGTGCAACCAGACGGAGCAGCCATTGCTCGCTCAAAGGGCGTGCATGTTGTCAACAAGTCCGTACTAAAGGTCACTTAGAGATTAAAGGTGCCACCTGGCACATTAGGATGGGTCAAGCCGAAAGGAAGTGTTTGCATGTTTTCGTCTCTTCAGTTAGCTCATACTGGATTAGTTCACTCAACTCCACCAATTGAGTAAGAATGTTTGAATCCCCGTCGGTTTACCATGTGCTAATCATGGGAACATGTTACAAGCAAGAAAGTACATATTACTTTCCATTAGGACCAACTCGGCCAAAGACATACTTAAGAAAGATCTCCAAGGCCTTCCATGCGGCTCATTTACATTCGATACCTTCAACTCGGCTCGAACACCTCATCCTCAGTTGCCACTTGGAAAGTCTTTCCACTCGACGTATTAAGATCGAGTTGAGCGGCCAAAGTATGATTGAAAAAGCATTTGCCCAGTCATTTGGCCAAGGATATTATTGTCACGTCCCACTTTCGGAATGTCTTTACCCCACTGAATCTAGGCGCTCCATGGGGCTCAGATCCCTAAAGGAGAAAAAAAAAACAAATCACGGGAAACTCAAATAAATTTATTACAATGCAATCTTCAAAAGTTACAACATAATCCCCACTTTAAGTCCCTCCTCAAATCTCTTACACCTCACCTCCTCATTTACCACAATCTCTGGAGCAAACCTAAAGAGTTCTACAAATCTGTTCATATATTCTTCCACAGTCATGCTCCCCTGAATGAATGCCAGAAACTTTCTCCTCTTATTCCCTTTAAACACTCTAGATTGATATCGATCTAGAAACTCTTGTCTAAAATTTGGTAAGGTAGGATTCACATATTTTTTCTGGGTAGCTTGCCACTAATAATCAGTTGCCCCTGTTAATAAAAATTCCATAATTCTCAATTTTGCCTCATCAGTGCACTCTATGGCCCATAACATTTTCTCTATGTCCACCAACCATCTCTCTGCTAAAATAGAATCTCCTTCACCACTAAACTTTTCAGCACCCAATATTCTAACTCTTTCTATTACATTTCTCCTCCTCGCCTCTCTCGCAGTTTGACCTCTAGCAGCTCAGGTAAAGAAGCGAGCAAATCTCCTAATAGTCTTCTCAAATTCCAACTCTCTATCAGAAGATTGGTTTTCTCCATTCATACCTTATCCACCCATATGGGGTTCCACTCCTACTACTCAAGAACCCTCTCATTCCACTCTCTCACCAGGACCCTATTTCGGATCCCGAGGGCTAGCTAATGCCCCTCCAGGTCATGTGCGCAGTCGGCCTCGTCAACACATAAGCTATAAAACAACTCAAAGTTTAGTTTCCCAAAAATATGTCATGCATGCTCACACAAATGAATTTGACTCATAACCTAGGCTCTAATACCAACTTTTCATGCCCCACTTTTGGATAGTCCTTACCCCACTGAATCCAAACGCTTTATGGGGCTCAGATCTTGAAAGGAATGTGAGTTTAAAAAAAATCATGGGAAACTCAAATAAATTTATTACAATGCAATCTTCAAAAGTTACAATATAAAATCCAAGTTTAAACAACACAACATCAGAGTTCTATATGTTACACATCATGAAGTGGTTAAGGAACTTGCGTCTGATGACCAACATAAAGTGCGGATGGTGCATTGCACGAATCTTCAACAGTAACCTTGGGGGGGGGGGGGGGGAAGAAAAACAAAACGGTGAGCTGGGAAGCCCAGTGAGGGGATAATACATTTTAAAAATACAATAAATGAAATACTCGAAAATGCAGGAAAACATGTTCACACACGCAATCTCGACAAACCATTAATATCTCACTACCAATCATGTATCCATAGGCTCTACCTCATACTCTCCAGGGGTAGAAGTCCTAAATACAGACAACCCTAACTAGCAGCACATACCACAAGCCCATTCGTGGAAGATCCCCAAACGAACTTCAGCATAGGTGGATACAACCCTGGACAATCGTACCCACTCGTAGAGGGGCAACCCAGCGAACTCCGGCATAGGTGGGTCTGGATCTCCCCTCCCTGGGCACTTAATGTAAAAATATAGCTGAGGGTGATCCAACGAACTCCAACATAGATGAAACCCTCGTTTGAAGCTCATCGATGTCTGTACTATCCTAGTAGGATGGAATGGAACATCATTGTTGGTAGGACGAACCTTCTCAATCGCGCGCGAGAGAAAATATCACATCTGCTAGTCGTCATCTGGAGTGGGGAAGGATACTATACTCGGTGATCACTTCTCTAATGGTTGTCCTTCACTCTCATCCAATTCCATTTTCACACACACAGAGGACTATATACATAAATATACTCATACACAACATCATCACATGAGATTGAATTTGTAAATAAACCATGCACATGCATTTTCCCATGTAAAATATCATTTTACCCTCTCTTATAAAATATTAATTTACCCTCTACACTTTTTCCTTTATGACGATTTAGTCCTTTTACTTTTGTGGTATTCCAATTATCCCCTATAATTTTCCATTATTACACTCAAGTCCCTTGACCTTTACAATCCTACAGTTTCCCCATGTCTCCTTGACAGGTTTCAAAAATGACAATTACCCCTTGAAATACCCAAATTAGGCATTTCATCTAAGTGTTCTTTGCTGCGACCAACCAAGAATTTATTGTCGCGACGACATCTGGCAAAATCAACTTCGTCGCGACGACGGAGTCTTGTGAACTCCACCCAAGCACTAACTCAACTTCGCCGCATCGACGTCCTAGAATTTCAACTTTTCACCCAATTTGGTTTGGTCACACCCCCTTATTTCAACTCCCATCACTTACCCAACTTCCAATCATCACATGCATGCAATTTAACACCACATTCAACCAATTACCCCAAATTCGACAATTCCTCATATAATACAACATGTAACATGAGTTAAGTTTTTCCAAAACACAATTTAATGCAAATTTCATAATATTCTACTCACCAATTACGCTGCTTCAAGTTAGGAATTCCGATCTTTGCTCCCCTTCACCTAACATCCTCAATTCAATCAAAATTCAGAATTTCTTCAAGAAATTAGGTGAAGGAAAAGACAATAAAGCATTTAGGATGACATGCATGCTTGAATTACAAACTTACCCGGATTCAAGATCATTTCTTTTTCTTTTTCTCTTCTCCCCCTATTTGCCTTAAACGAAAATGGAATGAAGAAATGGCAAAAATGAACTAACTCCTTCTTTATATAGTCTCTTGCCAAACTACACTTTGCCCCCCACGATTTCCCACTCTTGCAAAAACTCCCTTCTAATTTCTACTTTCTTGCAATTTGCACCCCAATTTCAATTAAATTAACTATTAAGAAATACACTAAGACACGGGGTGTCACAATTATCATTTGGCCAGCAACTCCCATTCATTAATATGAGCGGAGCCAAGTGAAAATGTATGGTTACAACGTTCAAACGTCTTTTACTCACTAACAATCGACCTGATTTGGCTCAATCACACTTGACCAACAGAGTGGGTAATCACAGTAGTGAAACATTCCTAGGGCTTTGTTCTCATCTAGAGTCGGTCGACTCAGCCACATTGTGGTAACTCTAAAGAAAATCACTGATCTCCCTTGTAGGTTATCACACCTCCACCTTCAAAAGCATATACCACTTGGCTTTACTCTACATGGTTGACCAAATGGGAAGCCACGAAATGCTTCGGGTAGTTTTACCCGCACTTTCACTTCACTCAGCTCCTCGAACATATCACCACATGTTAATCATCACATGGCACTATTGCTAGGTAAGTTGAAGATGCACCTCCAAATTAAGAGTATCCATTTGGCCCCACTTTGCTCAGCCGAGATGAGTGGGGACAATCATGAATATGTAGATCGTAGAGATCCCAAAGCTCCATTCATAGTTAAGTTGGCTCCATTCGGCTGTACCCGACCAAGATTAGTTCAGCTTCTAAAGCATTCGTAAAATGTCGAACACTAACATCTCCCACTTGGCATACGCCTCTCACACATCAGCATAAGACGAGTCGAGTGGAAAGGAACATACAACATAGACAAACATTTATCACCAAAAAATTCCCCACTCAGTCAGCAACATCCATTCATTAGCATGAGTCGAGTTGAGCCGAGTGGAAGGAACATCACAATCATAAGGTGACTATGAAACTTCGTCCAAATCCATACTTGCACGAATCAAGTTGAGCTGACTCGACTCTTAGAGGGTTGTGATATACATATTCTTGCAACTACGGATGAATGGACACTCTCTTAGGGGCTTGAAGAAACTAACTAAGCTTATTAACAGTGTAGCTTATGTCTGGTCTTATCAATGTTAGGTATTGTAATGCTCCCACTATGCTTCTATAAAAACTTGGATCTTTGAACAACTCACTATCAGTAGAAAACAGTTTGGTACCTGTAGTTATTGTTGTAGGATAAGCATGACATCTTGGTTTTTACTAAGAGATCATTGACATATTTAGTTTGTTTAAGATGAAGACCATGGGTTGTTCTGGTAGCATATATGCCAAGGAAATATTTGATTGAACCAAGAGTTTTCAAAGAGAATTGAGCATTAAGCTCTTAAACCAGTTGATGTATAAAATCAGTATGACCTCCAATAATTAGAATATCATCCATATAGACTAAGACATAAGTCATAAATTTGTCAATTTCCAGAGTGAATATACTAGTATAAAAAACTGCGTTCTGAAAACCTATATCCAGCAAAGCTTGCTTCAATTTCTCATACTAGGTTCTTGGTGCCTGCTTAAGCCCATAGAGAGCTTTATTAAGCTTGCACATATAACCAAGGTAGTGAGAATTTACAAACCCTCTAGGTTGTTTCATAAAAACTGTCCCACTTAAAGTTCCATTGAGAAATGCATTATTAACATCTATTTGTTGTATATCCCAGCCATAAGTAAAACAAAAGTAATGATAATTCTTATGGTAGAGGGTTTTATAACTGGGCTGAAGGTCTCAAAGTAATCCAAACCAGGGGTTTGTTGAAACCCCTTAGCCACAAGCCTTGCTTTTATATTTGTGAAGAGAGCCATCTGCATGGTTGTATCAGTTATTATTAGAGGAACTTTTCCAGAGATTGTATCAGTTACAAGAGTTGAACCGGTTGCAGTATGAGGATGTTTGGAAGAGATAAAAGGAAAGCTTTGAGTTTAAAGTTTTGAGCTTGACTTAGAAGAAGATAAATGTTTTGAAGTAGAAGGTGAATACATAAAATCATTTGCAACTGCTGAACATGAGCTCATTTGCAACTGCTGAACATGAGCTTGCAAGCAACGGGGGAACACAGAAAATTGCAACTACTGGAACTTGAAGAATTTAGGAAGTTTTCCTACGAAAATGCTAAGTTGTACAAGGAGAAAATCAAGCAATGGCATGACAAAAGAAGTCAAAAGAGAGATTTTCAACAAAGCCAATATGTTTTGCTGTACAATTCAAGACTCAAACTCTTCCCTGGCAAGTTGAAATCAAGGTGGTCAAGACCATTTAAAGTGGCCAAAGTGTACCCTTATGGAGCAGTTGATTTGATCAATGAAAATACCAATGAGGAATTCAAAGTGAATGGAAAACGTCTGAAGGCCTACTAGGGATCAAAATTGAGCAGAGAACGAGTGGAAATTCCACTCAATCTGCACACTTAAACAAGGGCAAAGTCAGGCTGAAGACTTAAAAATAGACGCTCTTGGGAGGCAACCCAAGCATTTTTCATCTTGTTTTTATTTGAATTTTAATCCCGAATTGTGTGTTTTTAAGTTTTAATTATACTCTTACTTGTTTATGAATGCATTTATTTAGTTTTGTTTTTCCAGGAATGAAGGATAAACGGTTGTTTGGAATCGAGTTTTGGGATTGAAGGCTGTTAAGTATGCTGTAGCATATGAAAACAATGGAGTATTAAATAAGATTCGAAATATTCATTAAGTGTAAAATCTCCATGGACACATCAACAGCATCTGTTAGGGTTTTTTCCCTAACATAAAAATCAGGATTTTACTTCCTTATGCTACTTATTCAGTTCTCTCCTCCAAACCAGCCCCCACCATTAACGATTTTACCTTCGCTTTTTGTTCTTCAACTCTTCCCATCACTCCAAAACTTTCTGCTCAAGATTCCACTAGCATCGTGACCCCACTACTCCATTTTGTTATCCACATTGTCCCTCAGCGAAACCTATTTAAACACAGACCCAAACGTTGTTATAGCTTCTTAAAACACTTCCGCCATGACAAAGAAATGTGTACCTAAAACGCCTCTAATTCGTACCACTCCAAAGAAGTTTGCCAACCCAGCAATAGAGACGAAGTATGAAGATACAATCAAATCAAGACCAGTGCTGTTGGAGAAGGGGTTTGTTATGTCAAATACCAACAATCTAGGGCTGCCCTCTTATGTCAGTGAAGTGCTGCAACACAGGAAATGGCAGAAATTTGCTGCATATCCTGAAAGTCCAATTGTACCACTGGTGAGAGAATTCCACGCAAACCTACTCAAGTATGACCAGTTGTTCGTCAAGGTTCGTGGAGTAAAAATCAAGCTGAACTCCAAAGTGTTTAATGCACTTTTTGGGTTGAAGGACTTTGATGATGAATTTTTTAAGGTGGCTGAGAAACCATGCGAGAAGATGCTGAAAGATGTCCTGAAGAGCACAACAGTTCCTTGAACTGTTTGGAACGTTTCTGCAAAGAACACGAAGGCAGTGAGACGCTCATCACTTTTTTCCAAAGCTAAGGTTTGGCGTCATTTTATTAAGAATCGGATTATGCCTACAACGCATGACACAACCGTATCTATTGATCGTATGATTTTGTTGCATTGCATTATGAGTGGAAAAACAATTAAATTGGGTAATGTTCTGGTTCATGAGCTTTGTTCTGTAGTAATGAAACGCATGGGAAACTTTTCTTCTCATCGGTTGTTACCCAACTACGTAAGCATTTCGATGTGCCTTGCTTAGAAGATGAAGAGATTGTAGTGAACAAATGAGCGTTCACTAGCCAGCTGATTGAAAAAGTTGCAAGTAAGGTTTAGTTTGACACACAAAAGCCTGGAACTTCTAGGCCAAGCACCAGTGATGTGTCAAGTGGTAGCAATTCTACTGCCCCAAATTTGCCGATTCTTAATGACATTCTGTTCAAATTTGAATCCATGGAGAAGAAGCAATTGCATTTGTTCAAATACCTGAAGAGAAGGGACACAGTTTTGAAGAAGGCTCTGATGGCCAACTTCACAAAACCTTACCCCAAATTTCTAAAATTCCCTAACGATTTGTTTGAGAAAGTGTCTTTTACAAGTCAAAGCAGGGTGCCAGCACAGGGCAACTCTAACACTGAAAGTGATAAGGGACCATTGATTAGAAAAAATGAAATCCATAAAAAAAGGTAAGTAGGACTAGGAGGAACAACAAGACACAGAACCTGCAAGCTCTCCAGCTGCAAATGATGAAGAAGTTGAGGAGGAGGAGTTGGTGGATCCTGAAATTCTACTACAAGAGTATCTAACCACTTTGGACCAGACCAATGCTGCCAGCAGTACGCTAGCACATAAAGGGCAACCACCTTCAGCAATTGTGACAGATGAGCATGACATAAGGTCTGCCACTACAGTACCAAGCAACCCTTCTGAGAAAGATGCTCAAGAGACAGAGGCTGAACAAACTCCTGAGAAAGAGGTTCAAGAGAAAGAGAAAGAATCATCTTCATCTGATGATGATTTGCAATTGTTGGCAAACCTTTCTTTTAAAGTCAAGAAGCACAAGGCTTCATCGAGTGGAGCATTTGTGCTCAAAAGAAGAAAATCCCAAAGAAACCTGAACAAATGAGTGAGTCCCTCATCCCTGTTTGCTTTGTTAATTGTTTTTAATTTTATGTTTTTATTTTGTTTCGTCCCTTATTGTTGTGAGGACACAACACCTCTCAAGTTTGGGGGTGTTATGTATTTGATTTGTGTTTTGCTTTGGTATGTTTTGTTTTCTGTTTTGTTATGGTATGTTTTATATGTTTGTCTTGTTCTTGTTGGCATGTAGGGAAGAAAAATCAGTAGAATTATCTTTGCAATATCCTATGCTGATCTTGAATTAAGATGCTTCATCATGCTACCACAAGTTTAGAGCTACTTTTGATAGAATGTTTTTGATTGAATTATGAGAACTGAAAAACATTGCTGAAAATTCAAAATTTTGAAAGTCAATTATGAGCTGAGTTGTAGTTCAAGCAAGCCTTTAGGGCAGGCCAATTAGTTGAGAAAGTCTAGGAGCCAAGCTGAGTTAGATAAACCTCCCAAAACAAGATTCAAGTAGGAAAACCTTTGAAATTCAAAGGGACAACCATTAAACATGTAGGTATCAAGCTCATAAGGGGGGAGACTATAATATTAGAATTTTGTTGTTGTTGATTATGTGAATAAAAGGCTAGGAGCATTTCAATGTTTGTAATACCCAAGTATCTAGGAGTGCCCATGCACCCCATGGTGTATTAACAATTGAAGAGAGGGTATAAAGAATAAAAATGCGCTGTAACAAATGCCATAACAATCTGGAGAAATCCATGGTTAAGTAGCCAGGAGTGCCCATGCACCCTATGGTGTAACAACTATGCAAAAGGCTGTGAGTTGTGAAGGGTTTTCCATACATCATTTCACTTTAAAAAAAAAAATAAGATAAGTGAATAAAGTTTAGTGGAATAAGAGTCTTCCAACAGAACCCCTAACATTTTGAGATGAACTATATGTAATAGTTGTCCCTGAAATTTGTTCTAAGATGGATTCTTGCTTGTTTCTCGTAAAGGAGGGATTGAAAACTTAGTGGAAGTTCCATGCAAATAGACTTGATGATCTTTGATTGGCTAACCGTTAAAATGTTTGTAGTTTTGTGTTGATCAACTCATGTTTGTATTGAAAAATATAATGAATTTTGATCGAAAATTGAGATTTTAAGCTGTTGAGAACTTAAATGACTTATCACAAAGCTGTGGCCTTGGGTAAAACATGATATCTTGCTGATTTCTCTTCATTTGATTTTGGATTTGTGATTATGTAGTTACTTTAAATTGCTTGAGGACAAGCAAAGTCTTAAGTTTGGGGGTGTGATAACTCCTAAAAATGGAGTTATCATAGGCCTATTTTAAGACCTTTGCCTTAGTTTTTATTGTCACTCCAGTCATTTTGGTTAATTTAGTTTATTATTTCTGATTTTAGCCATGTAGAGTTGGATTGTGTATAAAAATGAAAAATACTATTAATCTGCTGTCATTTGGCATGATTTTAGGTTTAATATTTATGTTTTGTTGAATTAATTCATTTCAGGTCAAAAGGCTCATCCTCGGATTCAAAAGGAACAAAAGTTGAAGACCTGATGCTGAAGAATGCTAGAACACAAAGTAGCAGATAGCTGAGAACTTTGCAGTAGTAATGCTGGCATATAGCACGCCGGCTTAGCATAACTAAAAGTGCAACTTTTGTCAGACAAGGACAGCCTTGCTTTCCGTGTGCTCAGAGGAAAAATGAACAGTAACTCGACTGTGAGGAAAGGTAGAACCTAGAGTTGTGACAAGTGTCCATTTGTGCCCTACTTTTCCTCATATAAAATAAGGATGGAAAGCTTGGAAAAGGGGTTTTCAACCATCAGAGGAGGTTGGCCATTAGAGAGTGTAAAAACGAAGAGAGAATTACAGAAAAATATCATAAGAACATAAGCCATTTCCCGAGGAACAGCTAGATACTCTAAGGCATAGCTGGTGTTATCTCCCTTGTGCTTTGAGTCTCTTTTTTATGTGCTCAATGGCTGTATATTCTCACTTATTAATTCTCAAATCAGTATGAACTAACTTTCATTGAGTTGGGTTTGGATATTTGAACTCCTGTTGTAATGTTTTCTTTATTTTAATACAACTTATGATGCATGCATTTCACTTTAATTAAATGGGTTTATCGTTGCAATGTTGATTTGGCCAGTTAATGTTGTTGTATTGCTTGTTAATTAGATGCTGAGAAGGTCTGAAAAACAAAGGAAATCATTTGATAATTGCAAGCCTTAAGTGCACGAGAGTGTTAGGGTTACACGAGAGTTTAAGGAGAATTCATAGACATATGATTGCTACCTTGTACGATTGTTAGTAAACCGGTTTTAATCTGTGTCTTAAGCCTAAATTTGCATAGATGTATGTTAGATGGATGTCTAGGATGCAAGCTTGTAGAATGTTTGATGGAACAGTACAAGAGCTAAGGGGTTTGAATCAAGTGAAAACTATGCTGAGTTATGTTGTAGCAACATTCATAGCGTTACAATAGGAGGGATTTTGTCCAAACGTGACTTGCCTCTACTTGATTACTGAACTCGTTGGTTCCATATCTTCTGTTGATTAGAATTCTTATTTAAGATTATTTTAGTATATTAGCTTAAATTAGTTGCATTAATATTTCGTAATCCATTCCATTCAGATTGCTTTTTACTGTTCGTTTTAGTTTAATTTCATCACCATTTTCGTG
>WYDK02026072.1:0-20983 GCA_009867345.2 Toxicodendron radicans
ACAAATCAACTCCAAATCCTTACACACCCAATCAATCCCCAAATTCTAATTGTAACCTTTAATCACAAGAGAAATCAATACCTATATTCTCTACCTTTAAAGGAAGCTCGACCTTTAACTCAAGATTACAAAGAACTAAATTGATTACAAAGAAAACCCAAGAAAAACCCAACTAAAAAAAAAACCCTAGCAGAGAGTGTTTTCTTGATTGTGTGAAGAGAGAGTTTGTGTTCTGCCAATTCTGGAAATTTTAGCCTTTTTATAGCTTTGACTTTCTTGAACAAATGACATCCGTTGGATCTCTTTAGGAAGCAAGGGCTAAGATTAAAACTTATAACTCCTTAAAAAAGAAACGCCACCGTATTGAGCTTCATTTAACAAATAACAATAGTCAAACAATAATAGGCATTAACAATAAATTAGTCAAACAAAAATAGGCATTATAATTGCCACAATACTGTATTTATATAATAGTCACAAAAGGCTTTTGGCTACTGCTCTCTAACCGTCATATCCAAAAGCTTATCCTAACAATAATAAGTAATTCTACAAATCCCACATGCTGAAAATTATGTTATAATGTCAGGATAACATCCCCAAAATGGAATTTATAACATGCCCAAAATTCTGCAATATACATGCCCAAAATTCTGCAATTCTGCATCAGGATAACATGCCTTTCCCAAGTGTTACTGAATATACATCCAAAACATTATTATAATGTCAAACTTAAATAACAGTAATTGCATTCTCTGGTGTTAAGCAATTGCCAAAATATCAAAAGTGGAATCTATAACAATAATTGCGGCTTTAATTAGATATCTACTTTTGGTTACATCAAGCAAAAGATGTTCTAAAACTATTTTGGCAAAGAGGAAAAATTAATGAAAAGAGAAAAAGATGGAGAAAACAAGGTCAATAGAACTTGGATAACACTTATATTAGATATACAATGGGCAGAGATTGGATTCAACTATGGCAGATTCCACTTAACATACCACGAAATCTATTAATCAAAACCCATCATTAACACACACCATCCAAAGCCACAACTTCCAAAATATGCTTAACATATTATATTAGATCAGACCTTTGAGAACAAAAATGAGTAATGCAGAAGAAATAATAAAAAAATGACAAATAACAGTACTAGTAGAATGATAAAAATATGTTAGAATTACAAGTTAGATTTGTTGATGCCTTTTATCAAACAGTTGGGTGGCATGAGATTCAATATACAACTACTGAAAAGAAATCTGGAGTTAAGAGAATAACAGTACCCAAATGACAAATTTCTCGCTTCTGTACGTGAGAGAAACGAATGAAATTTGTGTTGTTGCTTGTGTTCTTTTCTGAAGAAGAAGCTCAAATGGTAGTTGTGGCCTTGTGAGGTGGATATTTCAAAGACCAAGTGTAAACTCGAGATCTACAATATGTTGATTCGAGCACTTTCAGACCCAACACAATCGACAACGATGACGCTGAACCAAGTGTAAACGATGGTGAAATGTTGGACGATCGGTGGTGCAATGAAATGAAGGTGATGTCAACGGTGAAAGTATTAAATGAAATTAGGGCTTTCACAGTAAATGAAATGAGTTTCTTGACTAGTTCCCCTCTCTTATACGCGAGCAACTGAGTTTCGAGTTTCAGCGTGCTTGACTAATTCCTGCAAGCTGAAAAAGCTCGCGAGCACTCGAGTCGAGCTTACTGATATTCGAACTCGGGCTCGATTACTTCAACGAGCTAAATATCTTACTCGAACTCGGATTCGACTTGCAAGTTGGCAAGTTGAGCACCAGCTCGAATCGAGTCGAGCCCGAGTAACTCCCGAGCTACTCAGTTCGACTGCACCCCTAGTTCTTAGGGATCCCTTTTTGTTAGCACATCGGGATAAACAATGTTGATTACCAAGTTAGATTATGGTTCGTCGAGATTTGATCAACCAATCACAAGACATAAAACAAAGGACACAAGCATTTACATGGTTCAGCTAAATCTACTTTTAGCCTACATCCATATGACCTTGTCCAGATCAAAGTTATCCACTATATCAACAACATTACAAGCAAATCAATCAAGAGTTTGTAACATAAATACAAGAACACTCTTGAACAGGCTCTAACTCCGTCCAAGCCTCAGATGCCGAAATCACTCTTTAGTTTGAACAATGGAACCTCGTTCTAGTCACGATCAATAAAGATGACAATCAGAATGTGATAACACCGAGAGCATAGAAAACGAACCAAATAAAGTGTTGTCACTTAACATATGAAATGAAGACAACCATAAACAAAACCAAGTAGAGAACAAACTTTCTGAAGAATTTTCAGAGCACAAATTACAAAAGAATATTCAGGTTCTCTATCTCAAAATGCAAGGAAGAAAATGATATAAAGAATGAAGACGTTGCCCGACAAAACAACTGCCAACTCAGTAGACAAAGCTTGAAAAAAGTTGAATAAAAACAAGAAGTTTGTGCACCTACAAAAAAGCACAAAATCATATTTGAAAAGTTAATCAACTTTCCTAGACCACAACATATTTGAAGGAAACTTGTCATGTAGTCCTAACAATCGAATAAACTAAAATAAAAAAAAATCAAAATTATTGCAAACGAATAACGCAAAATGATACCTGTAAAATAAATATCTGTTAGTGCAGATATTATCACATTGAAATAAAAGCATACACACATAATGAACAGATGAACAATCATAAACTCATTAGTTTGACAATAAATGCAAATATCAACAACATAAATAAATTAGATAAAAAAATTAAATAAATAATAGAATGAAAAAATAAAGTACAAAAAGGTAACTAAAAATATGCAGCTATAATGTCTAACAATAATGCTATGGACACCGAATTTATACACTAAAATTATGTACCGAATGACGTGGAATCATCCACGTTAGAAACATTCACACTCTTCAGTCAATGAACGGCTGTCCAACCATTATAGACCCTCATCCATATTTGATGGACGATCGTTCATTACAAATGAACGGCCATCCATCAAATCTATACCAAAATAACAATGGACATACAATCATTTTAAGTGAACGGGAGTTCATTTACAATGGATGAGTGTCCACCTAAAATGGACGACCGTCCATTGCTAATTCTGGACGTCCGTCCATAGAATAGAATTGGCAATGGACCGTCGTCCATAGAAAATGGACAATCTTCCATTGCAAAATTTGTTTTTCAAAATTAAATAAAACAGTGGCTTGCTTTTTAGAAAACAATCAGAGAGAAAGAGAAATGCTTTTAAAATAATGAGTGGTTGAGAAAAGAGATTTAAAAGAAAAATGTTTATATTAAAATATTAACATTGGTATATGGTGCCCCACCCACACAAATATTTCTTCTTGCTCTCGGCCACTGATTATTAATGGTGTTAGGACTTAGGATTAGCTACATAAATTAAATCTTAAAAATTTAAAAAAAAATATATATATATATATATATTATTTGCCATTTAAAATGGACGGGTGTCCATGGCAAATAGGTGCCCTCCATTATTGATTTAATAATGGACCGACGTCCATAATCTATTACCATTGGACGTCCGTTCATTCACTATGGACGAGCGACCAATGTCATTTTGGGCTACATTGGTTGGAGGATCGTCTATAGTGAATGAATGGTCGTCCGAATTTGATGGATGACCGTCCACATTTGTTGGACGATAGTTCTTTCATTGAAGACATGTGAAGTTTTCTAACATGAACGATTCCACGTCATTTAATACAAAATATCGGTGCACTCATTCGGTGTTTGTAGCATTACTGAATATCTAAAGAGATATAGAGAGGCATAAACTCCCATGGGAAAAATATAAATTTTGCTCCGGCAAGTTTAGATTTCAATTTCATTGGAACCTTAATGGTTTTCTTAGGAAGAGAATGGAAGGTACAACTTTCTTTAGAGTGGAGACATCTACACCATCATGACGAATTCAAAACCATAATATGCAAAATCAGAAATAGTAGCATCACAAAATTTATTCACCAGATAGAAGAGACATGACAAAAATAAAAAATTTCATGAACACATGAAATGATTTCAAGACAGGAAATAGTCATCTTAAGAGATAACCAATATTAGCTTCTTGGAATGTATACCAATTAAAATGATTTCAAGATAGGAAATTGTCATCTTAAGTGATAACCAATATCAGCTTCTTGGAATGTATACCAATTAAAATGACTAGAGTGCAGTGCTTAAGACAAGAATTATACCATCCACATAAGACGGCATAGGTTATTATCATGAACCCCCTCCGATACACTAATCGAATGTGACAAATAGAAGCCAGTAAAACCCCAAGATACAAGGGCTCATTGTAAGGATGGGCATATAACCCCACCCAGCCAGGTCTCCGCCCCAAACGGGGTGGAGATTTCCTGAAATAGTCGAGCTCGGGCCGCATCTCCTTCCCCAGTCTCAGAGACGGGCCAGAGGCAGATGTGGTCATGTCCCCAACCAGTCCCATCCCGTGCCCCGCTCCCTCCCCGACAGCCTCGAAACAATTCCCCATCCCTAGCCCGCCCCATACACACACACACACACACACATATATATATTATATGTTTTTGTGGATGATTTTGATTTTTTTTAAGATTTCATACAAAATATCTTATATTTAATTTTTTTAATGACATGGTATTATGTTAATTTATAAATTATAATAGGATTAATAGACATTTAAAAATAAGGAAGAGCAACTTTATAAATTATAAAAGAACACATTGAAAGAATTCATACATTGTATCATATAAATGGATTGTATCATATAAATTAAAATCGTTGTAAATTAAATTTGCCAATTAATTATAAGAAGGAAGAGCAACTTTGTGTGATATTCAAAGAATTCATACATTGTATTATAAAGATGGAGAGACACAATAAATTGTATCATATAACAATAGACAATTAGTAATTTGCTAATGTTAATTGTTAAAAAAAAAACATATTTGTCAATTAATTGATCAAACGTAATTATAATTGTCTAAATTATATAACATATTTTTTTATTTAAATAACTTGTAAATGTTAATATATATGTACTAAGTCATTCAAATTAATAGTATATTACATTTATACAAAATATGAATTAAAAAATAAATAGATTGTGGTTTAAAAAAAAAAAAGCTTCAAATTTTGGGAATCCTGGGATATTGGGTAGGGAAATCCTCGAACCCCGCTCATCCTCGAATTCGAGGTGGGCCGGGCTTGGCTTGAGATTCCAAAAATCCCCGCCTCAGGGACGGGTCGAGGAATCCCCTAAGACATTCGGGTCGGGGCCGAGGCCAGGACATGGGTTCTCGGCCCGTGCCCATCCCTAGATCATTTCAACACCTCCAAAAAAAAAAAATAGTTTATTTGACATTCTACCTTCAAGAATATTCACATACTACAAGAAAACATGTCTTGTTACGATAGTAGTTTCCCATCATAAAAAGCCATTTACTACAACATTACCACAAATTTCAACCTTTATATTAGGGTGGTGTGGTTAAAGGTTTTATACATATTTACAACGGTAATTTTACCATCATATATATGTATTACATTTTCAACGATAAATTACCATCATATAAAACCATTTTACAATGACAAAAAAGCAGTCATATAAATTAAAAAACAAAAATTGAAAAAGTTTATACGAAGGTAACTTTAAACATTGTAAAAAGTTTGATCATATTTACTACTATTCTTATTGCATTTTATATGATTTTTTTTTTCTCTTTTCCTACGTTTTCTCTATATAATAACAAACATACATAAACTTCAAATTCATTAATAATCATCTATAATCAAATACAATTGACTTTATATCCAAAAGAACTCATTACTATGCAATCCACAATCTAAGTATCACAAAAATCACTTCTTATTAAACAATCAAAATATCAAAGTATTATATCCAATATAAATCGTTCATCTTCAATTCGTAATCCAAATAATACAAAAATCGTTTTTTCATTAAACAATACAAATATCCAGTACAATATCCAAAAGAAATCATTAATCTCTAATCCACAATCCACATCACACAATCCATATATATATACACACACACACACACCCACACACACAATAATATTATTCGTATAAAGAAATTTACAAAGATTTCTTATACAAAGTGAGTTGGCAGGAGACGAATGGAAGAGTGAATACAAAAAGTCAAAAAAATTACAAAGAATATTTCAAAGAAATTTACAAAGATTTCTTATACAAAGTAAGGTGGCAGAAGATGAATAGAAGAGTGACTACAAAAAGTCAAACTTATCATATTCACTCACTTTATCTCTTGCCACATCACTTTCTACAAAAATATCTTTGTAATTTCTTTTATACGAATATATATAACACTTCCTATTAGACAATCAGTATGTTTCTTTCAACAACCTGCATGAAAGGAAAATAGATTAATAAATTTCTATGCTACATTAATCAATAAGGAATTTTAACTCTAAATTTAGGATATGATCTATAATATATTGAATTGTACCTAAGGTTCTTCATCATTATATGTGATAAGTTAATGTGCACTAGGTATATTTGGAACCTATTAATATGAACATACATATATTCGAAAAAAAAAATATACATTACAAAACTATATAATATCAATGTTATGAAACCCGGCCTGGCCTGGTCGGACTAGGAACTAGAGCCTTCACCAGTTCAGACGATAAATATACCCGATTATGTGTTCCGCAACAAATCGTCGGTCCAACCGGCCAGGGCCAAAATTGGGTCACTAAAAGTGCAAAACCCGATTACATATTTTGATCGGATCGACTCTTCACTCCTCATTCTTTCATATGCAATCTTCATTCCATCTACAATCTTCATTCTTCCACAAGCAAACATCGATTGACTCTTCAAAACTATTTTCCAGGAAGAAAATTCTTTTTTTTTTCTCCCTCTTTTCGAGTTCTCTTTTCCTTTTCCATCATTCTTTCTTTCTTCTCTATCTCTGCAATCTATCTTTATAATGAAGAGAAAAAAATCTCTTCTTCAAATCTTTATCTTTACAAAACTCCATTCAGTACTTCATTATTTCTTTAAATTATTTTTTTCAATGATTTGAATGGTGCTGGAAGTGAAACTCTGTTGGGCTTTGTGGAGCCTAGTTGTGTTTGATCCAATTGTTGACCTGACCCAACTCGAATAATGTTGCGTGGTTTTTAATGGGAGTTTTTTTTAGGCTTAGTCCATGAAGCGAAGGCTTGGGCCGACAAGCCTAAGCCGTAGCCCATTGTGTATCCTATTGGCCTGTTTTGTAGCCCATTGTGTATCATGTGTGATGTATGTAGAAAACACATCTTGATGATTAGGGTTTAATGCGTGGTTGTAACTGTAGCCGCACTTTGTAATCTTCCTGCATAGTAGTGAAATTCCCTGCAACTCCGTGGACGTAGGCAAATTGCTGAACCAAATAAATTATGTCTTGTGCGTGTGATTGCTTTTTGTTTGGCGTGTGTTTTTTTCTCTATTTTTGTTTCTCACAAGTTGGAAATTCGACTGAACTCCCTACGACTGGTATCAGAGCACATGGTTAAGTTTGACTGTGAGCAATGGCAGAGGAAGCAAGAAAGGCGTCTGGAATAGAAAAGTTTAATGGCATAGACTTTGCATTTTGGAGGATGCAGATTGAAGATTATCTCTATGGGAGGAAATTGCATCTGCCTCTTTTGGGGATAAAACCTGAGGATATGAAGGATGAGGAATGGACTCTTCTTAACAGACAGATACTATGAGTCATCAGGTTAACTCTGTCTAGGTCTGTTGCACATGATGTTGTAAAAGAGAAGACCAAATTAGATCTGATGAAGGTTTTATCTGGTATGTATGAAAAACTATCACCAAATAACAAGGTGCATTTGATGAAGAAACTGTTCAATCTGAAGATGGCAAAGAATGCATCAGTAGCACAACATCTGAATGAATTTAACACTATCACAAATCAATTGTCGGCTGTAGAAATTGATTTTGATGATGAGATTCGTGCTCTGATCATCTTGGCTTCTTTGCCAAACAGTTGGGAGGCAATGAGGACGACAGTAAGTAATTCTACAGGAAAAGAAAAGCTCAAGTACAATGATACACAAGATAATTCTGGCTGAGGAGATTTACAAAAGAGATGCAGGTTAAACCTCAGGACCTGGTTCTGCCTTAAACCTTGAGACAAGAGGCAGAGGTAATAACATAAATTCAAATTAGGGCAGATCAAAATCCAAAAATTCTAATCAGAACATAAGTAAATCTAGATTAGTAAAACAAGTACAATGCTGGAATTGTGGGAAAACAGGTCATTTTAGGAACCAATGCAACAGTCCTGAGAAGAAGAATAAAGACGATTCTGCTAATGTTGTAACAGAAGAGGTACAGGATGCATTACTTCTTGTAGTAGACAGTCCACTTGATGATTGGGTTTTAGACTCAGGGGCTTCATTTCATATCACTCCACACCGAGAAATCATATAGAATTATGTTGCAGGTAATTTTGGTAAGGTGTATTTGGCTAATGGTTTAGCCTTGGATGTTGTGGGTATGGAGACGTCTGGATATTGTTGCCCAATGGGTCTATTTGGTTACTGGAGAAGGTTCGACATATTCTTGACCTGAGGAGGAATCTGATTTCTGTTGGACAACTTGATGATGAAAGACATGCAATATTATTTGTTGGTGGTACTTGGAAGGTTACAAAAGGAGCTAGGGTATTGGCTCATGGAAAGAAGACTGGTACTCTATATATGACCTCAAGTCCAAGAGACACAATTGCAGTTGCTGATGCAAGTACTGATACAAGTTTATGGCACCGCAGACTTCGTCACATGAGTGAGAAAGGGATAAAGATGTTGTTGTCAAAAGGAAAATTACCAGAATTGAAGTCCATTGATTTTGACATATGTGAAAGTTGCATCTTAGGAAAGCAGAAAAAGGGTGAGCTTTTTGAAAACTAGCAGGACACCGAAGGCTGAAAATTTGGAATTAGTACACATTAATTTGTGGGGGACTTCTCTAGTTGAATCCCTTATAGGTTCAAGGTACTACATCACTTTCATTGATGACTCAAGCAGAAAGGTATGAGTTTATTTTCTGAAAAATAAATCTGATGTATTTGAAACTTTTAAGAAGTGGAAGGTCATGGTTGAGACAGAAACAGGTTTAAAGTAAAATGTTTGAGGTCAGATAATGGAGGAGAGTACATAGATGGAGGATTCAGTGAGTATTGTGCGACACAGGGAATTAGGATGGAGAAGACCATTCTTAGGACACCACAGCAGAATGGTGTGGCTGAGCGCATGAACAGAACTTTCAATGATCGTGCTAGGAGTATGAGGTTGCATGTTGGACTACCAAAAACTTTCTAGGCTGATGTTGTTAGATGTAGCTTACCTAATAAACTGAGGGTCATCAGTTCCCATGGAGTTCAGACTTCCTGAGGAGGTTTGGAGCGGTAAAGAGGTAAAATTTTCACATTTAAAAGTTTTTGGTTGTGTTTGCTATGTTCATATTGATTCTGATGCTCATAGTAAACTTGATGCAAAGTCTAAAATATGTTTTTTCATTGGCTATGGTGATGAGAAATTTGGCTATAGGTTTTGGGATGAACAAAACAAGAAAATCATCAGAAGTAGATATGTGATATTTAATGAACAGGTTATGTATAAGGACAACTCAACTATAGTGCTAGATGTTACAGAGATAGATCAAAATAAATTTGAGTTTATCAACTTAGATGAATTGACTGAAAGTACTGTCCAGAAAAATGGATGAAGAAGATAATGAGAATGTAAATCCACAGGTAGATCAGAGTACACCTGTAACTGAAGTCCACAGATCTTCTAGGAACATTAGACCTCCACAGCATTATTCACACGCTCTAAATTATCTCCTCTTGACTGATGGTGGTGAGCCAGAGTGTTATGATGAAGCCTTGCAAGATGAAAATTCAAGCAAGTGGGAGTTAACCATGAAGAATGAGATGGATTCCTTGTTGGGGAATCAGACATGGGAACTAACTGAATTGCTAGTAGGAAAGAAGGCTTTGCACAAAAAATGGGTATACAGAATAAAGAATGAGCATGATGATAGAAAATGTTAGCAGGCCAGATTAGTTGTTCAAGGGTTCCAACAGAAGGAGGGCATTAACAACACAGAGATATTTTCTCCAGTTGTGAAGATGTCAACAATTAGACTGGTACTAGGAATGGTGATTGTAGAAAATTTATAGCTTCAGCAGTTAGATATGAAGAAGACATTCCTTCATGTGACTTGGAGGAAGACCTTTACATGATTTTGCCAGAAGGGTTCATTGTTCAAGGACAAGAGAATCTAGTTTGCAAACTGAGAAAGAGCTTGTATGGCCTAAAACAAGCTCCTAGACAGTGGTATAAGAAATTTGACAGTTTTATGCATAAAATTGGGTTCAAGAGATGTGAAGTTGATCATTATTTCTATGTTAAATTCTTTGACAATTCTTATATCATTTTATTGTTGTATGTGGATGATATGCTCATTACAGGGTCTAACATTGAGGAGATTAATAATCGGAAGAAGCAATTGTCAAAACAATTTGCAATGAAGGATTTGGGAGTTGCAAAGCAAATCCTTGTTATGAGAATCATTAGAGACAAGGCCAATGGTACATTGAAGCTTTCACAGTCAGAGTATGTGAAGAAAGTTCTCAGCAGGTTCAACATGAATGAAGCTAAACCAGTAAGCACACCTTTGGGTAGTCATTTCAAATTGAGCAAAGAACAGTCGCCGAAGACAAAAGAAGAAAGGGACCATATGAGCAAGGTGCCCAATGCCTCAACGATTGGCAACTTGATGTATGCTACAGTGTGTACAAGGCCAGACATTGCACATGTAGTGGGAGTTGTGAGCAGATTCATGAGCAAGCCGAGAAAACAGCATTGGGAGGCAGTCAAGTGGATTCTAAGATATCTAAAGAATTCATCAGATACATGTCTTTGCTTCAAAGGCGCAAGTTTGAAACTTCTAGGTTATGTAGATGTCGATTTTGCTGGTGATATTGATAGTAGAAATAGTATTATTGGGTTTGTTTTACAGTTATATCATGGGCTTCAAATCTATAAAAGATTGTTACTTTGTTTACTACAAAAGTTGAGTATGTTATAGCAACTGAAGCTAGAAAGGAGATGATTTGGCTTCATGGTTTCTTAGATGAATTGGGTAAGAAGCAGGAGATGGGTATTCTACACAGTGACAGTTAGAGTGCAATTTTTCTTGCTAAAAATTGGACTTTTCATTCAAAGTCGAAACATATACAGAAAAAATACCACTTTATCCGGTACCTTGTTGAAGATAAACTGCTAATACTTGAGAAGATTTGTGGATCTAAGAACCCGACATACATGTTGACTAAGGGTGTTACTATTGAGAAGCTGAAGTTGTGTGTAGCTTCAGGTGGCCTTCTAGCTTGAGGACAAGAGGATGAATTGCAGGGATGAGGGATTGTTCTTGGAGGATAGCGGTTGATGTTGGTGATTGAACTAGTCTCCAAATGGGAGATTTGTTGGTCTCTGTGGAGCCTAGTTATGTTTGATCCGGTTGTCAACCTGACCCGACTCGAATAATGTTGCGGGTTTTTAATGGGAGTTTTTCTAAGGCTTAGTCCATGGAGTGGAGGCTTGGGCCAACAGGCTTACCCGTTTTGTAACCCATTGTGTATCATGTGAGTTGTATGTAGAAAACGCAACTTGATGATTAGGGTTTAATGCGTGGTTGTAACTGGAGCCGCACTTTGTAATCTTCCCGCATAATAGTGAAATTCCCTGCAACTCCGTGGACATAGGCAAATTGCTGAACCACGTAAATTTTGTCTTATACGTGTGATTGTTTTTTATTTGGCGTGTGTTTTTTCTCTATTTTTGTTTCTCACAGGTTGGAAATTTGGCTAAACTCCCTACAAAACTCCACTTCCTAGGTTTTAGATTGAGAAAGGCGGTGGTTGTGTTAATCTGGTGGTTTATGGCGACGGTAAATTGCAACTATGATGACGACTCTGATTTCTCTAGTTAATCCTAATCTCTATGTTTTTTTTTTTTTAATTTCTCTGGTTAATCCTGATCTCTATGTTGTTTTTTTTTTTTTTTTTGTTATTGGTGGTGATGGTGGACATGGGATTTTGATGATGATGGATGTGTGGGTTTTGATTTATTTGGTTATTTGTGTTGTAGATAGTGGTGGGTGAGGTGTAAATTAAGCAGATAGAAATATGTTTTTGTTTGAACTGAAAAAAAGTGTAAATTCTATCATAGGGTTTATAATTTATTAATTTTTCAAGTTTGATAATGTCGTTATGATGTCATCGGTCCGATCCGCCAATCGGACCGGTTCAATCACTTGATCTGAAACTTGACCCCTTGGCTAGGTGACACCCTGAGTCGAGTATGAAAACATTGTATAATATTGAAAAATGTCAAAATGTGTCAAAACGGTTGACATGCCATGAGATTATATGACTTAATATGACATGTATTAAATAATTTAGTTTTCATAACAATACAATATTATAATTAAATATGCATAAATTGTGCATAACATAATTTAATGCTTCCATTAATATTATATAGGTGACAAAAATGATTCATTTTACATCTCTAAATTCATATTAAAATGACTCATTTGACATCTCTAGGTGATAACATATCTTCATCAAATGTATCAAAATGATGTGTTAACCATGAATACAATCTCTCATACTTATTTTGCAAATGATTGTAAGCAACCTTCAAATATCTTCCTCCACCTTTAAATCACTTAATGATTAATTGAATAGCTTACAAATTAAGATTCTATTAGGTTCAACATTGAAGTAGAAGCTCTTTGATCTTGAATACAACAAGTTTAGAGGATCCGAGACCTCGCAAGAGGAAACAACTCTCTCAGAAAAATGTTGGAGTGCACTTTTTCATGAATAATAACAAAAAGCAACATATTCAAAAATAAATTAATTGAGATTTCATACCAGCAACTTTCATTGACAACTCCAACTAGCAATTCACTGACAATAGGAGTAAGAAACTCGTTGACGACATTAGGTTTAGAAATATTTTAGCGGTTTGAAAGAAAAGAGAAAGGGGGAGCAATGTTTGTTAAATTCTTAATAAAATTTAAATGATGTCGTTCGTATGAAAATTTCCAATTGAGCTTTGTTGAGCTCTCATGTGTTTTGATGTGCCAAAACTAATCAAATGATATTAAGAACGAACAAAATGTGCAAAGGTATGACCTAAGTCATAACCCAAAATGAAAATGCAAATTTCTAGATGGAACGACCTTTCACGTAGATGGAACACTCGTTCTATTTAGTTATTTCGAAAAATAACTTCCAATCAAGCCGTTCCAAGTTGGAACAACATCGTTCCATAATGTTGTTCATCATTCTGCCAAGATGGAGTCAAGTCATTCCAAACCGAACGACGGTTCCACCAAGCCATTCCAAAAGTGTTTGAAGATTTATCAAGAAGGCTGATTCTCACAATAACGACTAGTTGGAACGCTCATTCCTCCAAGTCGTTCCACATATTTGAAGACTTAGACAAAATGGCTTACACACAATTACAAAAATGGAACGAGCATTAGTAAAGCTTGCTTCACTTAAGCCGAGTCTTTGGACTTAGAAGATTCAAGCTCAAGTCAAGGATATGGAAAACCAAGAGTCAATTCCGAACAACCTTACTGAACATCTGTTCCCAAGATGATCAAGTCATTCCATGAAGGAATGACATCGTTCTAGGAAGTCATTCATGCTTCTAAAATTTTCTAGGCTTCAAGTGATCCAAGATGGAACGACCATTCCTAGGAAAGAACCCCCATTCATGATAGGGGAACGACATTCTCAAGTAGGGGAATGACCATTCCAAACCTTAAAATTGGAATTAAAGTGACCGTTGGTGTCAGGAACGCCCGTTCCTCTGTGTTCTGCAGTTTTGTAAAAATGCATTAAATGAAGCAATGACTTTAATTTAATTCCCTGGTTGGTGAAGATCTAAATTTAGAGAGTTATTGCAACAGTAACCAAGCAAGCAAGAGAAGAGAAAACCAAGCAATAACAACATTGAATATCCTTGAGCTAAACATTTTAATCATTCACTCTCGTTTGTACTCATATATTTATAATCTTTAGAGAGTACCTTGTAACCCATATTGCGTATCAGACTAGTTTAGAGGCAATCATTCACAAAAAAAAATATTATTATTCATACTGTGGGCGAAATCTTGTAAAACTAAAGTCGAAATCTTGTCAAACTATTGTAAAGGCAAAATCTGAGTCTACTAGAACTTCAAGGATGTTACCTTGAAGAAGTGGATGTAGGAGGCTCTTGATCAAAGCTTTTGATCAAAGCTTCGAACCACTATAAATCATTGAGCGTCTCTCTTCCCCTATCTCATTTATTACTTGCTGCATATTTATTGTGTTCCATTATTGTTATTTATTGCTTATAACATTTGGGTAGTTGGGGGTTTTAATTATTCCGCATTATTGTTATTTATTGCTTATAGCATTTGGGTAACCCTTTAGGAATATTGCCATATTAGGATTTTACAAGATTATTAAGTGCTAAATATTATTAGGGTTCTTTAGACTTTCCCAACTAAGCAATATTATCCTTACAAATATTATTTAACTTCCTATTTTTTGTAAGTCTTACATTTTTATCTTTATTGTCTTATATCATATGATTGGGTAAATTCTTAGTATAAGGTCACCTGCTTTTACGATGTGTGTGTTTCTAATTGTATATAAATATTGTTTTACATTGGGAAAATATTATTGTTGTATAGGACATCATAAAATAGACTTTTATGACGGGATTTAATTGTGTCTTATAAAACATATTTTCTTGTAGTGACAAATTGCTCATAGCATATACCAAATTTTAGATTGTTACATTAAGTATTTTAATATATGACATTGTCACATGGTAGAGCCAAAAGTTACAAAAATAATCCTATTAGATATTTATATAATACATGTTTAGATTGACATTCATTTTCTAGACTAGCTAGCTTATGTTCAAAAGAAAATGCATTCAACACACATAAAAAAGTTGTCTAGTTCACTACTCTTATCTTATAATAGACCTAAACGTCGAAGATATTAACATAAGTTTACCAAAATAGCAGAGTTTTTCAACTAATGAAATGTTTTGCAAGAAACTTAGAAAGAGACTTAAAAAGTAAAGCACAACAAAGTTCAATAAAACCGCACTTACTCTCTGTTTTTTTCTTTTTCTTTTGCTATCTTGGAATTCCTCAATAGCAAATGTATGAAGATCATTTTCGTCTAACTTAAAAAAAAAAAACTTGTAGCCATGTATCTACCAAATACAGTAGTCAAATTAAAAATTACCTTCATTTCAAGAAACCAAAAAAATACACTTTTGTAGATACAATGAGAGGGTAATTATAACTTGATGTCAACTCTAAATTTAGACAACATCTTAAGCATCTCAAGCCATGTTTAGTCAATGACTTTTACATAATAATTAAACATAGTTTTGAGATACATATAAAAATGAATGAGCAGCAAAAGATAACAAGATATTTAACTCAATTAACCTTAGTTTAGACATAATTGTGTTATCACCATCTTGTTGAAAATGATCAAGACACCTGAAAACATGCTAATTCGAAGTAACAAGTAGGGGTTCGTTAGAATGCAATTTTTTTGTACTTTGAAGGAAACTCTTTATAGTTTTAAACAGTTATTGTTTAGGAAGAATCCTTGTGGGTTGGTATCTCTTAATGAAAGTTCATATTTGATATATATCTCTTTTGGAAAGTCTTACTAAAGGAGGATATTATTAACACAAAAAAAAAGCTACTTCTCCATGTAATCTACAACTACTAGAAAATAACCTGCTAAAAATCTTGTTGTCATCTTATGAACTCTTGTGAGTACAATCGACAATGTGCTCACAATCTTATCAGACCTTATTCTTTTTATATCTGCTTTTGATTTGTGTGCACATTCCATTATGTTAGCACAATTTCGTTCGGATATATTGCCTTCATCGGGTCTGACTTTGTTTTTTTTTTTCAGGTGTTAATTTGTTTTGTTATTTTTATTATTTAATTAATTTGTTTTAAGGTGCTTTTCGGGACCACTTCACAGGTGTCATCACATCCAGAAAAAGTTGTACCACTGCCTAACATTCTCTCTTTTTGCAAGCGCGCACAAAAAATAAATATTGAGAAAAAGGCTTTTTTTATTCTTGTCTTCCCACTTGTCCTTTTTTGTCCTTTAGCTAGAGAATATTATTTATCATCTTCTTTGTATTACTCTAACAGGCAGAACGAACCAGGCCTCTGATTTTTTATTTTTCCAAAGTGCTCTGAATTTCAAAGAGTCTTTTCCTTGAGTGTTCGTTCACATGTTTATTTGGATGTGATTTATCTCTTCAACATTTTGTTCATCATTTATTTGTTTGTCTATTTATGTGCTGCTTTTTGTGAGCATATTTTTCCCAGTTCAGCCCGCTAAACTTTGTGATTGGAACACTGTTACGTTTATTGAAGACCGAAGTGTGGCTTCGGCATCTGCTGCTTGGAAGGAACTCAAGTTGACCGAGATTAAAGTCTCAAGGTGAAGCTAGCTATAGAAGAACGAGATTCAACCAGAGGGCAATGATTAAAGTGTTGTGACAACATGGAGTTTTCATAAATGATGCTTATATTTGACTTTGTAATTGTATCATGAATGTTTTCTATATTGGAACGTTTTTATTTAGACCAGGTCCCATGGATGTAGGCTTCGGCCGAACCATGTAAATCGGTTGTGTTCTTTACTTTTTATGCTTGGATGATGACAACCATTAGCACCCAACTAAAGGGTAAAAATTCTCACTAAACATTCATTTCTGCTGGGCATTTTTCTAATGGGTAAACGAACTTGATTTTAAGAATACCGATTATCGTGTAAAGGACCTAACATAACCTAAAACATAGAAGAATTTAGTGGGGCACAAAACACCAAATATTGAGTCTTTGAGAGAAAGATTATTCGTCTAGTAACAAAATGATTCAAACTTTCATAAAGAGATATGAATAATTGCTAAGGTTTTGTTGAGAGGGTCTCCACAATGGAGAGTGATTCTAAATCTCTCCAGAGTTTGCATGTGTGAGCAAATGGATCATTGGTAAGTGAGGGTGAGAGTGAAATTAAACATGGGCTTGTGTTCTCACCTTATTATTCTCCATTAATCTATAATAAAGAAAATTTGTCGTTGTGGCTAATTTGAGGTAAACGATGTAAATCGTTGTTTTATTTACTTTCGTGTTATTTTCTTCTTGTTTGTGTGTGATATATATATATATATATATATTGGTCTTTACAACTCTTGCAAACAGGAGAAAAACAGAAAAGAAACATCTCACTCTGGAGCACCAAAGAAGAAACTCTTAAGAAACATCAAATCATAACTTCTCTTGAAGATAACTTGGATAGGATGCAGGCAAATCGAAACTCAGTTAAAGGGAAGAGAAAGCGAAATAGCTTTCTGAGCAACTGCATGAGCTAGTTTATTAGCCTCCCTGTTAACCCACTTAAACTGAACTGTTGGTATACTGGAAGCTAGATTGAGAATATCAGCAATTCTGGGCGTTATCTCCCAATGTGAATTGACTCGGTTGCAAGCATTGATAAGGTCTTTGCAATCAGATTCAACAATAATATTTATCATGCCTAAGTTAGATGGTAAAGACAAAGCTTCCCTAAGAATAAGAGCTTCTGCAGCTAAAACATAACAAATGTGAAATCTTGCTGCATGACCTGAAACAATCAGCCCTTTGTTATCCTAGACTACCACTCCAATGGCACCTAACTGAGAAGAACTCCTGAAAGCTGCATCACAATTAATTTTTAACCATCCAAGAGGGTGAGGAGACCAAGTCAAGGCTGACATCACTTGAGGAATAGAATCAAAGGGCCTGTCATTTTTAGGAAAAGTATTTTATGCATTCAAAGACTTTAACCAATGCACTGCTTTCTGGGGATATGTTTTTTCTCCCTTAAAAACAACCCTATTGCGCATTTTCCAAATTATCCAACAAAAATTGGCTAGACCTGCCTTGGTTAACTCTGGTTTATCTAGGGACTCATCTAGGAATAAAAATATGTTTAAAAGCCAGTCCTCAAACTGAGACACCTCAAATCTATGGAAATCCCATTGAAACTCAGATGCAAAACAAACGGGATGCATCCAATTGCAACCTAAGAATAGGTATTCCACGTTTTCCTCATGGCTATTGCATATAGGGCAAAAAGGATCCGAGAAGCATTTTCTTTTGAAAAGATAATCTCTCGTAGCTATGGCATTATGACAGGCTTGCTAGAGAAAAACTTTGATTCTTATGAGAGTTTTGAGGTTCCAAATTTCTTTCCATAGCCTGGGATCTATAGCTTGAGAGATAGAATAGCGTTGTATTGGAACTAAAGAAGCAGTTTCCTTAGACTGATAGTAACCAGACCTGACAGAATACTCACCCCAATTTGGTAAAAGGCAAAACAATACAATCCGCCTCTTGAGACCAGCTAACTTGAATTGATTCTACCAGATTGGCATTCAGAGTCCCAAAGACTGAAACAAGTTTTTGCGTATCCCAATTTCTACCCGAATCTGAAAAGAGCGAATGAACCTTAGCGTCAATAGAAGATAATTGATAAATGTCTTGAAGATTAGAGGGAAGCCAATTACTTTTTAGGATATGGATTTTTTTCCCATTGTGAACCTGCCAAATAGCTTTATCTTGCAGTAGCTTTCTTCCAAATAGAAGGTTTTTCCAAACCCAAGATCCTTGTCTTTTGCAATCAGCTTACCGAAGTCTTTGTTTGGAAAATAAATAGCCTTCATGATTCTCGCCCACAAGGATTCAAGATTCCTAACTAAGCATCATGCCTGTTTACCAAGTAAAGCTTGGTTCATTCTATACAAATCTCGAAACCTCAAACCACCATCCTTCTTCCGATCGACTAATTTATGCCATCCGAGCTAATGAATTCCTTTTCTCTCCTTATTCTTTTTCCACTAGAAATCGGCCATTTTCATGCAAATTTTTTTACAGAAAATCTTAGGGAACTGAAAAATAGACATAGAATAGTTAGGAATTGATTGCACTACAATCTTAATCAGTACCTATTTGCCTACTAAGGTAAGAATTGTTCCTTCCAACCTCCAGTTTTAAGTCTGACACGGTCCATAATCCATAGCAGTGTTTGAGTTTTTTACTTACCCCAATAGGAAGGAATCTCAAGATATTGGGATGGTGTATCCTAACATGGAATCTGCCAAATTTGAGATAATTAATGTTTCAAGGCTGCACTAGAATTGCGGGAGAGATTAAGCCAG
The DNA here is from genome assembly GCA_009867345.2 of Toxicodendron radicans. NCBI lineage: Eukaryota > Viridiplantae > Streptophyta > Magnoliopsida > Sapindales > Anacardiaceae > Toxicodendron > Toxicodendron radicans. Next base: position 19,410 of record WYDK02026072.1, read on the forward strand.
ATTTCTCCAAGTTGATTCTTTGGCCCGACGCTATTGAGTATGCATTTAGAACTTAAATTGTTTCATACATTTCAGCTTCAGATGCCTTTAGAAATAATACCACATCATCAGCAAAGAAAATGTGAGATAAAGAAGGGCCAGTACGAGCTAGCTTGATACCACTGATCTTCATATCTTCTAGTTTTCGGTGGATCATAATTGACAGGGCTTCACTTGCTAGAACAAATAAGTACGGGGAAAAGAGATCACCCTGACAAAGACCACCATGAGGATAAAAAACTAGGCCTAAACTCCCACTGAGTTTAATAGAAAAAGAAACTGAAAACCTACAATTCACATAAACCAAAAGCTTTTAACACCTCTTGCAAGAAATCCCATTCTAACCGATCATATATATATGCAACAAAGGAAACGAATAACTTTGTACATAATAATATCCCATGATTGTAAAGACAAAGAATGAAATAATTAGGCTAAGATTTGATTCCTTAATAAGACTTAACTAATTGTTTTTTGTATAAATTGAAGGAATTCGACCTCATTAATTATGAAAAAAACTATCAAACTATCTAGTGATGAGCATGGGTAAAGGGTAGAACTGAAACTGACCCACATATGATCGGTTTTGATTCTAAATTTGGTGGAACCGGTCTTGTTCGGGTTCGTTTCTGGTTCCACCATTTCAGTAATTGGACCTAGAATCGGGAATTGGAACTGGAATTGGAGTCTGAGTACTGGGGGTGGAATCGACGGGTACCTAGGGTGTATTTGTAATTTTTATAAATTGTTGGGGGTGTACTTGTAATTTTTAGGATATATTTGTCATTTTTGGACTATTAGGAGTATAGTAAATTTACAAGGTACCCGGAACCTACCGGTCCCTTAGAATTGGGCTAGTTACTTGGACTCGCTCATCCATAAAACTATCAACTTATTAATGTTATTTTATTGCTAATTAATTGAAATTAATTCTTAATAACCATGGAAAAATATTGAGGAAGAGATTTATCGATAAAGGTAAAAGAAGATTTTAAAGGAAAAAGAAAATAAAAAATTCAATGAACAAGTAGCAGCCATAAAACTTTTGTTTTATATGAAAATGGAATGGAATAGGGTATGTAGGGCTAACACATGATATATTAGATAATGCATAATGGAAAGTTAATATTGAATGAGCCCATGACCTCCAATAAGAGTGATCATTGAAAGACTTACTCAATCGTTAATTTTAGGATTTCAAAGATTAGTGAGGTACATGTAAACTAGTCTAGACACCCTTGTATATGAAAATGGAATGGAATAGGATATGTAGGGCTGGCACATGATATATTAGATAATGCATAATGGAAACGTAACTATCATGCAAGTTAATATTGTGTAATGCATTCTATTCTTTTAAATCAATATATGTAAAACTCATAAAATATCTCATATGCATATATATATGAAATATATACAACAAAATATATACCGCGGTTTTTCTTTTTTTCTTTACAACTAAATATAAGATATACTTTTATATACATGAACAAAATTCAACATAATTATCTTTTCATGCATAAAACAAAAGGAGA
>WYDK02026699.1:0-20951 GCA_009867345.2 Toxicodendron radicans
GGAGGGAGCAACATGGGGCATCTCAAGGGAGGACGAATGCTCCTCATGTTGGATTGATGTGGTCACACCTTTATCAGCAGGAGTAGAGACTTCTTCAACTTGATCTTTTGCAGGAGAGTCATATTCATCTGAAGAGTCAGAATTTGCTGCAGGGGCAGGTGAGTCTTGAGAATCAGATGCAGCAGGATCAACCACAAAAAAGATTTGCTCTAACTGATCGAGACATTGATGAAAGGCAGTATCCATTCTAGTCATCTTTTCCGAGAGCAATTTGAACTTCTTTGTCAAAGATGTCTCAATGTTGTGCAACTTGTAAAAAATTCTAGCATTTAATGCATTAGATTTCAAGGCAGGAGAAGAGACAGGTTTCTTGCCAGGCTACTCCAGAGATGATTGCTTGAAGGAAGAAGCAGAAATGGTTTTAACCCTTAGCCTCTGTTCAACACCAGTCAATTTTGGTTTATGTGCTAACACAACGCTATGAATCCGTGATGGAAAAGGCAATCCTAGAATGTTGCTTTTAGATTCAGTAGCAACCCTGATGTGAGAATAGATCACAAATCCTAGATCTATTCTCTTCCCAATTCTTATTCCATAAATCAATTGAGCCCGATCAATCTTAACAGTGGAATTGTGCATAATGGGTGACCAACTAGAAAAAGAGACTCGAAACAGAACACGGTAAAGTGGCAACAAGGCAGTGGGCAGAATGAAACCACATTGTGGCCACTCAGATAAAGTACCTCCAGTAAGAGTTTTAGCAATCAAGGACAAGTCATTTTCTGTTAAATCATTAATATCTTCAACAGAAGGCAGATCTAAAGTGGTTCTTATCACATCAGAGTTAAAATCAATCCACAAACCACGCACAAACACTTGACCCGTGTGGTCACCTTCCTCATCAATAACATTGCTAAAATTAGAATAAAATTCTTTTACAACATTTTGAATCGGCACAGCAATATCACAGACTAACTTAAGCCATTTTCTTTTAGACACTAACTCAGCAAACTCAGGGAAATCCACCAAATTGACATTACACTCACCAATAAGTGGACAATGTATTACCACATCTTTGAAACGTGACTCAGCACTTTTAGACACAAAGGTGGAGGTCTTACCAGATGTGGTTGATTTAACCACATACTTTCCTTTTGTCTTCTCTCCAGATGTTGTCATCTTTGACTTGGACGAAGATGGCTTGGCTGAAGTTGTCGATTTCGTCTTAGATTTGGGTTGTGGACTCGGTGTGTCCTCCGATTTTGAAGACGATTCAACTGATGGAACAATGTCTGAGGAGGCATCATCAGAAGCTGACGAACTTAGGGGGACCTCCTTTGATTTTGATCTCTGATTTCTTGTTGATTTCTTAGCCATGGTTTTGATTTTTACCATGAGAGCACGACAAAATCAAACTTTTATAAGCAAGAGACAAGAAGAATTTAGGGTTAGTGGGAGACAAAAAAATGCAGGTGGGGACAATGAAGACGACGCAAAAGTGAAAAGAGAATATATATATGAGTGCTCTTTTGCAAAAAGGTAAAAGTAACTCTAAACAAAATTTCACTTAAAGTAAATCTCTGTAACGACAGATGTTAGCACACAAAATGCATGTTATAACACAAGAGCAGATGTGAAATAAAAAGTGATAACACTTTCGAAAAAGTCGGACACTAATCCGTGTTGACACACATCCCAATGTGGCGACACATAAAGCAACAGTAATTGAAACATTTATTTAGACAAAAGAAACGAAACAAAATTGATCAATCTGAAGTTCCAAACAAAATTTAGATAATCAAGAATCACAAATCAAGTTCAACAACAAATCATTGAGGAATTTTTCAATCTTTGGCCAATGAGCAACACAAGGACTTAGACCACAACCTTCCACTTTCAAAAGAAATATTACTTAAGCACATAAAGGAAAAGTAGTCATAAATCTTATCGTATGTGTGTGCAAGTGTCCTTAAGGGGGTTTCATAACACATTGGTCAAGATGAATTTTTAATAAACCCCCCCTTCCCTCATGCCCAACAAGAACAATATTTTTCACATTGATATTTTTCGATGAACATCATAAATCATAGAAGAAGCAATGGGCAAGCAAAAATACTCTCAAACATAACCAAGTGTAGCTTTCACACTTGCAAGGAGGTAGCCCTCTAAATGATTGTTTTTCCAAGATATAAGGGTCTCTACAAATTAGAAAATTATTCATATATGACTTCACACTCACAAGCAAGGTAGCTCTTTCACATGGTGACAAGCATACAACATTTTCTCAAAAAATGAGTTAAGGTCAAAATCTCATGAGAGCAAAAATGTGGACACACTCACAAGTGTTGCCACAACGAAAAAGGGAAACACACAACAATCATGATTGAACTTATCACAATTCTTGACAAAATAAATAAAGGAAACTTCATCATGATTTATTTATTTTAAAACAGGACAACTATTTAAGTGGCATGAGTCCAATGGACTTCCTTAAGTTCACAAAGGTTTCATGATCACATGCTTTTGTAAATAAGTCAGCCAACTGGGATTTTTTGCTAACATGTGCAAGTGTGACAACATTTCTTCCACAAGTTCTCTAATGAAATGATGCCTAATGTCAATGTGCTTAGTCCTAGAGTGTTGGACAAAATTCTTAGAGATGTTGATAGCACTAGTGTTATCACAAAATATGGTCACACAATCCTGATCAATTCTATAATCACTCAACATTTGTTTCAACCAAAGGATTTGAGTGCAACAACTACCAGTAGCTATGTACTCGACCTCAGCAGTGGAAAGAGCAATTGAATTTTGTTTCTTGTTGTACCAAGGTACAAGATTGTTGCCAAGGTAGAAACATCCACTGGATGTGCTTTTACGATCATCCACACTTCTAGCCCAATCAGCATCGTTGTATCCAATCAAAACAGAATTAGTATCATGTGAAAATCATAAACCAAACTCACATGTACCTGAGACATACTTCATGATTCTTTTTACAACAGTTAGATGCAATTCAGTCGGATTGACTTGGAATCTTGCACAAACACCAACACTATAGCACAAATCAGGACGACTAGCAGTCAAGAACAACAAACTTCCAATCATGCTTTTATACAATTTATTGTCAATTTTCTTTCCATTTTCATCCTATGACAGTTTGTTGGAGGAACTTATTGGTGTTCTTGCATGTTTAGCACTTTCAAGATTAAATCTCTTCTACATTTTCTTAGCATATTTAGTTTGTGAAACAAACATGCCATTATCAAATTGCTTAATCTGAAGTCCTAAAAACATGTTCAATTCTCTTACCATGCTCATTTCAAATTCATTTTTCATTAAGGCAACAAAGTCATTCAAATGAGTTTTAGATGTGGAGCCAAACACAATGTCATCAACATAAATCTATGCACACATAAACTCTTTGTTACCACATTTAATGAGAAGAGTTTTATCTGAGTTACCTATCTTGTAGTTATGCTCAAGGAGAAAAGTGGTAAGTCTCTCAGACCATGCTCTGGGGGCTTGTTTCAAACCGTATAAGGCTTGTGAGGATCCTAAACCCGATGGGTTGTTCAACATATACTTCTTCATTCAGTAACCCATTCAGGAAAGCATTGTTCACATCCATTTGATATAGCTTACTGTTCAGCCAACTAGCCATAACAAGTAATAATCTAATAGATTCCAATCTGGTTACAGGGACAAAGGTCTCATCAAAATCAATTCCTTCTACTTGGGTGTACCCTTGAGCCACAAGTCTTGCCTTGTTCCTTACAATATTCCCAAACTCATCGGTCTTGTTCTTGAAGATCTATTTAGTGCCGTTGATTTTTATGCCTTCTGGTCTAGGAACAAGTGTCCATACTTCATTCCTCTCGAACTGCTTAAGTTCTTCTTGCATGGCAGCAATCCAGAAATCATCTTCCAAGGCTTGTTTGGTGTTCTTCGGTTCTGCAAGGGAAACATAACAAAGGTAGTTAATTTCATTTTGCCTTTTTCTTCTTGTAACCATTACCTCTTCTGGATTTCCAATGATGGTTGAAGAAGGATGAGCCTTTTTAACCCATGTTGGAGGATCCTTTGATCTTGGACTTCTTCTTAAGGTATTTTCATTTGTAAGATCGACCACCAGTTCTATTCCATCCTTATTGAATAGATCATTGCAATTTTGTGCTCCAGATGTGGTCACACGAGGCGATGTTGGCACAGAAAATACCTTCATCACTCCTAGCATCAAATTTACCAAGATTCTCTCTATCATTTAGGACATAACATTTGTAACCAAATATATGAAAGTAAAGAGATCTGGTCTTTTACCTTTCCACAACTCATAAGGAGTTTGAATTGTACCTTTCCTCAAGAACACTTTATTGGATATGTGGCAGGCTGTGTTAATGGCTTTAGCCCAAAATCATTTGGGTAACTTCCTTGCATTTAACATGACTCTTGCCATTTCTTGAAGCACCCGATTCTTCCTTTCCAGCACACCATTTTGTTATGGTGTCTTTGGGACAGAAAATTCACGAGCTATTCCCTGCACATCACAAAAATTTTCAAAGTAAGTGTTCTCAAATTCCTTTCCATGATCACTCCTAATACTCACAATCTTCTTTACAAGGCAATTCTTTTCAACTTGAAGTCTTTTCACCAATTTTTCAAAAACATGAAATATGTCAGATTTTTTCTCTAAGGAAATCAACCCATGTGAATCTTGAGAAATCATCAACACACACAAAAACATACCTCCTACTTCCCAAACTTTCGGTTTGCATTGGACCCATCAAGTTCATATGAAACAATTCCAACACACTAGAGGTATTGAGAAAAGAAGAAGATTTGTGTGAACACTTGGTTTGCTTACCTTGTTGGCAAGGTCCACACACTTTACCTTTTGGAAGGTCAAACTTAGGCAATCCTCTCACAACTTCTTTCTTTGAGATCTTCACCAAGTCTTTGAAGTTCATGTGACCAAGTTTTTCATGCCACACATCTATGCAACTAGCTTTAGTACTAAGACAAGAAACATCATTAGAAAGCAAATAGAAATTATCATTAGATCTTTTTTCTTCAAGAACATGAGCACCTTAGTCAGTCAAAACATGGCATTTGTCTTTTGAAAACTGAACCTTAAAGTTCTTGTCACAAATTTGACTTATGCTAATGAAATTAGCCTTTAAACCATCCACAAACAAAACATCATTAAAAGCAGGAAGTCTTGGTAGTGTGATTGAGCCTTTTCCAAGGACTTTACCTTTCTTACCATCACCATAAGTCACATGTCCACTATCAACATATGGCAAGTTAGACAAAAGTGAACAATTTCCTATCATATGTTTAGAGCAACCACTATCAAGATACCATAAATCATTTTGAAATGCAAGAAATGAAGTATGTGCAACATATGCGTTCACAGCAGATTTTTGCATCCAAATTCTTTTGTGAGATCCAACATTCTTGGCGGCTTTGTACAAGTTTGAAAGCATGGCATGATTTTCAAAACACTTTTGCAAATAATCCATGAATTTAAAGCATTTAGGTCTAATGTGTCCCTTTTTATTGTAAAAATGACAAGTATGGATGAAACATTTTACCTTCATTACCTGTTTTTCCGTGGCAAAGTCAAAAGCATGTTTAGTGGCATTCACAAATGTACACACACTGGTTGACGTGCTAGCACCAGGGGTAAATCCCAATCTAGTCTTGTCACCAAAAATCTTCCCTTGTCCGAGCACTTCATCAAACTTAAGTGAACCTGCATTAAGTTTCTCAACAATGGCCTTAGCCTCAATTAGTTCAAACTTAGCTTTAGAATAAAGTGATTATTTGTTGGACACTTCAATGGTCAAATCCTTGACTTGATCATTCAAGTTTCTCTTGTCCTCCACTAAGGAAGACTTTTCAGCCTCAAGTGACTTAATTCTTTTAAGAGACTTCAACCAAGATTGGTACATTTTGCCATAGTCCTGTTGGTTTTCTTCACTGTAGTCACTAGACTATTCAGAACAAGAACTCTCACTATCCTCTTTGTTGGCAGTAAAGGCAAGGAAGTTTTTATCCATTTCGGACTCACTCTTATCACTAACATTCTCTTCATTTTCACTCTCACTCAAGGTGGCAACCATTGCCTTACCTTTTTTCTGTAGAGTGTTAGCACATTCGGATTGAATGTGGCCATAACCCTCACACTCAAAACATTTGACTCATTTTCTTTTTTCTTTTTCTTTAGAGAACCTTTTTTGGAAAACTATTTGAATTTTGTTGATCCTAAGTTCTTTTTACAAAGGGTTGTTTTCCCTTTTTATTTCCAAAAGAGCGTTTCACATTTTTCTTGATAAATTTAGCAAAATTCTTAGTTAACAAGGCACAAGTGTCATCATCAAGGGTGCTTGTGTCAACATTTTCAAAAAGTTCAAAATCTACCTCATGTTTGAGTGTCAAACCTTTGCTAGGCCTTTGATTCTCCCATCTTTTCAGATTCAGCTCAAAGGTTTGAAGAGAACCAATCAATTCATCAAGCTCCATGGTGTCCAAATCTTGGCATTCTTCAATGGAAGTGACTTTGGACATTAATCTCTTGGGAAGTGAGCACACAACTTTCCTGACGAGTTCAAAGTTAGAATAGACTTTACCTAGAGCATAAAATTCATTAGATATATCACAAACCCTACCATGAAAATCAGTAATTGTTTCATCCTCAAGCATGACAAGATTTTCAAAATCAGTCACAAGTCTCCTAAGTCTAGTCTTTTTAACCAAATCGGTTCCTTCATTTTTGACTTGGAGCTTGTCCCGAGCATTCTTAGCAATTTCGCAGTTGGCAATAATCTTCATTTGAATTACATTCATAACATTGAAGATAGCATGGATATCTTTTGAGTTGTTGTTTGCAAGATCAAGTTCAGCTTTGGTCCAAACATCTACGGGTTTTGGTTTAATTTCTCCATTTTCAATTATGGTGGGGTGTCTCCATCCACTAACAACCGAGGGCCATACCCTTTCATCTATTGATTTTAGGAAATCTCTCATCCTAGGTTTCCAGTAAGGGTAATTGAGTCTTTCTAGGAGTGGTGGCCGATTGGCAGACCCTCCTTCACCAAAGAAATTCATCTCAGCAGAAACAGACAATATGGGCAAAAAAAGCAAATGTGGGCACACACACGCTCGAAAACATAACTGAAGCAGAAAACAATTCTCAAACAGACACGATGCAGAGGCACAAGCAAAAAACTCAATACACAGCAACAAACAACAACGAATCATTGAAGAAACTTATCAGAACAGGCTCTGATACCACTTGTTAGGTCCTATAACTATCTTGAGCAAATTTGTTACCACACTTGATTGTTAACAACATCTTGTTTGCACAGCGAAAATGTTAAAAATTTTACCAAGTAAAATTTAAAGATTCATTTAGTTCTTTGGGCGTGATTTGCAAGCATTTATCCAAGCAAATAAAATAAAGAACACAACCATTTACATGGTTTGACCGAAGCCTACATCCATGGGACCTAGTCCAAGAGAAAACGTTCCACTATAAAAAACATTCATGGTACAATTACATGGTTATGAAAAACTCCCTTTGTCATAACGCTTCAATCTCCATACTTTGGTTGCACCTTGTTCTTCTACAGCTAGTATTCACCTCATTACACTTATGGCCAGCTCGAGTTCTTCCCAAGCACAAGAAGATGAAGCCACACTTCAATCTTTTATCAAAACAACAATGTCAAGAATAAGTTCAGAAGGCTGAACTGTTGAAATAGTGTTCACATAAAACAACACACGAATAAACAATGAACAAATGATGAATAATATATTTCAATGATTAATGCATCCTAAAGTAAAAGAGACTGAACAAAAATAAGAGAAAACAATGAAACAAAGCTTTTCCGAAGAAAAAAAATGGCAGACTGCTCTTTTTGTTCGTCACTTTATCTTTTACACAAAGAAGATGATAAATAGGGTAATGTGCTAGAAGACAAAAAAAGGCCAGGTGTCCAACCATGTGGGCAGACAAGATCACAAAAGTTTTTACAACAAAATCAATTTGTTGTGCGCCTGCAAAAAAGAGAATATCAGACTTTTTGTAGCAAAAATTTCTGCACATCCACTCATGCGAGGACACTTGGAAAGTAGTCCTGAAAAATGCCTTAATGCAAAACAAACAAAATAATAAATAATATCTTTAAAAAGAAATCCACGTCAAACTAAAAGAAATGAAATATCTGAATCGAAAAGTATGGTAACATCAACTCAGTGTGGCCACACACAAGCAGCAGACATTAACTGAAACAAAGTTTGAATGGATTGTGAGCACATCAGTCATTGTGCTCACAAGTTCATAATATGACAACAAAAATTTCCAACAAGGATTATGCACGTCCCACCATCGAAACGTCTCCTTTCTGCATTGTGTTGACTCACGCCACACGAAACTATGAGCTGAAGCATATTCACTTTCAGATGCTTCCATCATTTCACAGAATGGCTACGGAAGACCCGTTAACCTTCATTAGAGATTTTTACTCACTTGTGCAAACGTTTCCTTTGCAGGGGTTGACTGAAGATCAATTGTGTATAAGGTGTTTTCCATACACGCTGAAGGACGTAGCTAAGGCATGGTTTATGTCTCTGTTGCTAGCATCACTCACCACATGGGAGGTCGTATATAATAAGTTTATAGGTAAATTTTACTCTCATGCCAAGACGGCAGAACTGTGAGGTAAAATTGCTACCTTTGTTCAATTAGATGGTGAACCCTTTCATGAATCTTAGGAGCGATTTAAATTGATTTAGTTCAATGGCCACATCATAGATATCCATTAGAGCTCTTGAATCAATTTTTCTATGATGGACTGACACAAGCTTGCCAAGCCGTTGTTGACAATGCTGCAGGAGGTGCCATGGGAGAAAAGACAGCACAACAAACATATGAGCTATATGAAATGCTAGGCGCAAACTCACAGCAGAAAAGTGTTAGGGGTAAGACAAGAGGAGTTTATGAAGTGAATACTAACACTGAGCTTACTATGCGGGTTTCGAAGTTAACCAAGCAAGTGAAGACGATGTGCACAATGATGATAGGGCAATGAAGCAATAGTAGCTCCAATGAAGTGTGTGCCATATGTGGGAACCATAGCCATGCCACCATGAGTTGCCTATCCAATAATAGTTGTCCTGAATATAGGGAGCAAGCCAATTCCATGAATTCTTTCAATCCAAGGCCGAATAACCCTTATTCGAACACATATAATCCAGGTTGGAGGAACCATCCGAACTTCTCCTGGAATAACAACAACAACAACAACAATCAACTTCAACCACTGAATCAAAATATGCACATGCGAAGACCATCTCTGGAAGACTCTCTGAACAATTTCATTCAAATGTCTCAAAAGAATCATGAGAGTTATGAGTAGCTATTTCAGAAACAAGATGCCTCCATAAGGAAAATGTAAGTGCAAATCGGACAAATTGCAGAAGCGCTACAAGGTCACACACTGGGAAAGCTACCAAACCAACCTGAGCAAGCCAAAGCCATAACCACATTGAGGAGCGGTAAGGTAATAGAAAAATCTCCTGTTTCTAAACTTTCTAACCATTTACTTGATTGTGCAGGTAACGATAAAGGAAAGGAGAAGCAAACTGATGATCCAGTTCAGAGCGAAGACGTTGGCCCAACCGTTGCTCCACTCAAACCTTATGTTCCACCTGTTCTCTTTCCGAGTCGTTTGAACAAAAGCAAATAGGATAAGTCATTCTCTGATATTTATGATATATTGTCTAAAGGGAATGTTAACTTGCCCTTACTTGACATAATCAGGAACATGCCGGCGTATGCAAAGTTCGTCAAGGAACTGAACACCAGAAAACGCAAGTATGAGCCGTATGAGATGATGATGATATCAGAGACTGTGAGTGCAGTGCTGCAATGCAAGCTACCACCCAAGTTGAAAGATCCTGGTAGCTTTGTTATTAATATCACAGTTGGTAACAAGAAAGAAGAAAGAGCGATGCTGGACTTGGGAGCCAGTATTAACCTTATGCCATTCTCCATCTCCCAGCAGTTGGGACTAGGAGAACTAAAATCGACAATAATGACCTTGCAATTGGTTGATCAATCAGTGAAATATCCGAGAGGTATTGTTGAAGACATATTGGTTCAAGTAGATAAACGAATTGTGCCTGTTGATTTTGTAGTGCTTGACATGGACCGATCAGTGATCCAAAGAAGTGACATGACAATCCTGCTCAGGAGACCTTTCATGGCATCGATGTGCAAAATGGTAAACTGAGAATGATGGTTCTTGATCAAACCATGGAATTCTCAGTATTCAAATCTCTATCTTTACCTCCAGAATCTACTGATTGTTTTGCTGTTGACATGTTTAATCCTATCGTGTTGTCTAATTTTCTACAAGTAGTGACTAAGGATAAACTTGAGTTGGCCTTGATTTCTTGTGACGATGAGTTGAGTGATGTTGAGGCAAGAGAATATGTGGAGGAGTTAGATAGTGAGATTAGGGATATGACTAATGAAGAGTTGACTTTAGCACTTAACCACTTCGATGTGAAATTAGTTTCCTCTTTGGAGTCCCCAGCTAAACTAGAGTTAAAGCCACTGCCCCCGACCCTTAAGTATGCTTACTCAGGACGAGATGAGACACTCCCTATGATTATAGCATTAGATCTTACCACAGTGGAGGAAGAGAAATTGCTTAGGGTTTTGAGCGATCATAGAGTAGCCCTAGGTTAGACCATAACAGACACAAAGGGAATTAGCCCGACTATGTGCATGCATAGAATATTGTTGGAGAATAATGCTAAACCAACTAGGGAAGCGCAAAGAAGTTTGAATCCTCACTTAAAAGAGGTAGTGAGAGTTGAGGTTTTGAAATTGCTAGATGCAGGTATTATTTACCCCATTTCAGATAGCAAATGGGTCAATCCCATCCATGTTGTACTAAAGAAGTCGGGCATTACAGTAGTGAAAAATTCTGATGATGTGTTAGTGTCGACTAGGATGACCACAAGATGGAGAGTCTGTATTGATTATAGGAAGTTGAATGCTACGACTAAGAAAGATCACTTCCTTATTCCTTTTATCGATCAGATGCTTAAGAGATTAGCTGGTTTTTCTCATTATTGTTTTTTAGATGGTTTCTCAGGTTACAACTAGATTCCGATCACTCCGGAGGATCAAGAGAAGATGACCTTCAGTTGTCCTTTTGGAACATTCGCTTATAGAAGGATGACATTCGGGTTGTGCAATGCACTCGCGCATTTCAAAGGTGTATGATGTTGATCTTTTCTGATATAATTGAGAAGTTTATTGAGGTATTTATGGATGACTTTTCTTTCTTCGGTTTTTCGTTTGATGATTGCCTTGATAAACTAACATTAGTGTTGAAAAGATGTGTTGAGACGAACTTGACTCTAAGTTGGGAAAATAGTCATTTCACGGTGAAGCAAGGAATAGTTCTAGGACATGTTGTGTCTAGTAGGGGTATTGAGGTAGATAAGGCAAAAGTTGATTTAATTGCTAAATTGCCACCACCCACATCTGTGAAGGGTGTGCAAAGCTTTCTTGGTCATGCTGGATTCTATAGGCACTTTATCAAAGATTTTTCTAAAATAAGTAGGTCTTTGTGTAATCTTTTGGCTAAAGAAGCATCTTTTGATTTTAATGATGAATGTCTTGTAGCCTTTAATATCTTGAAAGCCAAACTTATAGTTACACCCATATTGATATCGCCTGACTGGTCCCTACCATTTGAGTTGATGCGTGATGCGTCTAATTATTCATTAGGGGTACTCCTAGGCCAAAGAGTAGAAAATATGCATCATGTGATTCACTATGCAAGTCGAACTTTGAATGATGCACAAGTCAATTATTCCACCACTGAGAAGGAATTCCTCGCCATTGTATTTGCCTTAGAGAAATTCTGTTCATATTTGATTGGGTCTAAGGTGATAGCGTTTTCTGATCATACTGCATTAAGGTATTTATTGAGCAAGAAAGATGCTAAGTCGATATTGTTTAGGTGGATTTTGCTCTTGCAAGAGTTTGATTTAATGATCAAAGATAAGAAAGGGAGTGAAAATGTAGTGGCTGACCATTTGTCTAGGCTAGTGGAACCATTTAGCCATGAAGAACGTAACCAGTACAGGGAGTATCCCCTCATTAAGTCATTCCCAGACGAACAACTTTTTTCCATTGACAGAAGAGTTTCTTGGTATGCTGATATAGTTAACTATCTTGCTTGCAGTATTATTAACCCCGATTTGACTTTTCAGGAATGAAAAAGATTCTTATAAATAGCGAAGCATTACTTTTGGGATAAACCTTATCTGTTCAAAATCTGTTCGGATCAGATAATAAGGAGATGTGTCCTCGAGTATGAGCAACAGAGTCTTTTACAGCATAGCCATGAGCTTCAGTGTGGAGGACATTTTGACGGAAGGAAGACGACACTTAAGGTATTACAAGCTGGATTTTATTGGCCGACGTTATTTAAAGATCTTTTTTCCTTTTGTGCTCGGTGCGATTGATGCCAAAGGACGGGGAACATCAGTAAGAGATATGAAATGTCGCTCACTACGTTCATGTCGAATGAGTTATTTGACATGTGGCGAATCAACTTTATGGGTCCATTCCTTGCTTTCTTTGGTTATACTTACATTCTTGTTGCCATTGATTACGTTTCTAAATGCGTTGAGGCAATTTCCGCCAAGACTAACGATTCTCACGTTGTGCTTAATTTTTTCTGGATTTGATTTTCACGAGATACGGCACCTCTAGAGCTATTATTAGTGACGGGGGTAGTCTTTTTTGTAACAAGTCTTTTGCAGGGCTGTTAAAGAAGTATAATGTCAAACACAAAGTAGCAACCCTGTACCATCCACAAACATCCGGCCAAGTGAAAGTGAGTAATAGACAAATCAAAGCCATCTTGGAGCGGACAATCAACATAATCAGGAAGGATTGGGCAGTAAAGCTTAATGATGCCTTGTGGGCTTATAGAACCGCATTCAAGACGCCTATCGGAATGACCCTTTATAAGCTAATGTTTGGAAAAGCTTGTCATTTGCTGATGAAGTTAGAACATAAAGCATACTGGGCAATCAAGCGGTTAAACTTTGATTTTGACAAGGTCGGAGAAGCAAGGAAGTTTTAATTGAATGAACCGAACGAACTAAGGTTTGAAGCGTATAAAAACGCAAAAATTTATAAAGAGAAGACCAAGCTCTACCACAATAAGAAGATCCTGCAGAAAGAGTTCCATCCGGGAATGAAAGTGCTGTTGTACGATTAGAGATTAAGACTTTTTCCCGGAAAGTTAAAATCGAGATGGATCGGACCATTACAAGTGCAAGAGGTGTTTTCCCATGGAGCGGTAGAAATTGAAAATATGAAGACTGGACACCGGTTCAAAGTGAATGGTCATCGTTTGAAGATATACTTGGAGGGTGTTCCTATCGGTCAAGTGGTGGACTAGATTGAATTAAAAAGTGAATGCCAAGCATTCCGTCCAGTCGGACGTAAAACGGGCGCTTCTTGGGAGGCAACTCAAGCGTTTGATTTTTGATTGTTTTATGTTATTTTAAGTTTAGTGTTGTTAGATTTCTAATTTAATTTTGTGTTGGTGTGATTTTCAGGTTGATTCAGTCAAGTAAAAGGAAATGAGGTTTTTCACATTGTTGCCTTGGCGATGTCGGATTAAATGCTATGTCGCCTCGATGACAAGATGTTGTCGCCTTGGTGACAAGATGTTGTCGCCTCGGTGACACCCTGAAGAATTTGAACAATCAATGAACCTTGCCTCGGCAACAAATAAGCCTCGCTTTAGCGAAGCTCTCCTGCACATGAAAAAATTCAAAATTCAAGAACGTCGCCTTGTTCCACTGTTCATAACAGAAAAATCACAAAACACTCTCAATCTTACTTACAAACAACCTGATTTTCACTCAAAAACCTTTCTTAAACACATTCCATAACCCAGATCTACGACATTTCATCATCAAGGGTAGAAAATTTTTAGATTCAGATCCAGATATCACGTTGCATTTCAGAGGATTCAGAACAAATCTTGGAGTATTGTGAGAAATTCTTTCTTATTGTGCTTAAATTTGATAATTGTTTACTACTTCTAAGTAATTGTCGTTCGATTCGAGATTTGTTGAATTTTTAATTGGAAGTGTTGTGTGTTGAAAATTGTGGAAGTTGTGAGTTGAATATTTTTTAGAGAAGTCGCCTAGGAAGAAGAGTAAAGGTTCTCGGTTTGGTACTGCACAAGCTAGGCGGAGATTTGAAAATGTAGGCAAAACAAAAAATTTCATTAAAGAGTGAGGGTTCGACTATAGTGAGTGTAAAGACACCATAATAGCACTTGGGTGGGAAACCTTTGTCAAAGAACCACCCCCTTTAGCAAGCACCACTTTAGTCCTAGAATTTTATGTAAACCTGTCTGATAGCACTGATGAAACAGTGTTTTGTAGAAATCAGAGGGTTCAAATGAACGCCGAAGCAATCAATGATTACTATCGATTGCCTAATGTTGAGGAGGGAGAATATGAGGCTGTGATTCGAAGAATTGTCAAACTTGGTACTGAGTGGTCCTTTTCAGTTCAAGAAGCCAGGACACTCCTTGGGAATAGTCTGACAGTGGAAGCTAGGGTATGGCATTATTTTATTTGTGCTCGCCTCATTCCTGCATTGCACTATAGTTCAGTTGAGAAATACAGAACAACTTTTATCTATGCTATCATGGAGCGAATGCGTATGAATGTTGGTCGGTTTATCATGGCCAACATGACTTATCTGACACAGTCTGTTCGTTCCAACTACCCATTTATTCACGTGATTACTCAAATGTGCTCCAAAACTGGAGTTGTAATTGAGTCAGATGAGCCAACAATAGGGGTAGAGCCGAAGATCACTGATAATTATGTGAAAAGGTATTTGATGAAAAACAAGGCTGATGTAGGTAGTTCTTCAACAGCAACTCCAGCTCCAGCTCTTTCAGCTCTAGGCCCTTCTGATCCAGCTCTTTCAGCCCCACCAGTCGAGACCACATCCAGAGGTAATCTGACCACCAAAGAGCAATTGGCAATGTTATTCAACGAAATGGCAAAGGTTTGCCGTGAGCAAGGAAATATGGTCCGTGAGATGGCTGAGATACGTCAAACCCAAGTGGACATTAAAGCAAACAAAATGGACATCTAAGCAAATTAGCGAACTAATTATGATATTTTCTTATTTGTTTGGGCCATATTTTGGGGGAAACGCATGAGTGAACCACCCTAATTATTTTTCTTTAGTTTTCGTTCAGTGTATTTTGAACTTTAAAAATTTTCTTTAGTTAATCTTTTATTATTGTTTGTAACAAGGTTTATTCCTCTGATTTACTTGTAAGTAGTGCTAATTTTTATGTAGTTCCTTTAGTTGTTATGTTTTGCAGTGAGAATGAATTGAGAAATACAGCTATGGGAACAACATTGCACTTTCAGGGAGTAATTTAAACCTTTCTATTTTCTCTATCCTTAGTTTTATTGCATGACATTGGGGACAATGTCATATTTTGTTTGGGGGTGGGGAAAACTTCGTTTTTCGTGTTTTTGAGAAAACATGTTTTAGGACCTAATTTATGTTTATATTTGTGTTTTTGTTTTTGTTTTGTTATGTTTTGTGTGTCATGTTTATGCCTTAAAATAAAATAGTCAATGATGATAACCATTTGTTAAATTTTTATCCTTGGAAAATGTGATACATTGCTTTAAGTTAGGTTAGGTTGACTAGATTTAGCCATAAATTCTTTGAGTGGTTCAACCAAGTGGTTCAACCATGACATTCACTTACTAGACATACTTAGAAACATTTTATGTTGACATATGAAGTGTTGATAATGTTGATAGACTCTAGAACCTTGTTGAGAAGTGCTCGAGGCAAATATTTTAGGACTAGACTTTGTTGGGAAGTTATTTAGGCATTTCTTTGGAACGTTTGAGCCTTTCCAGCCGACCTTTTTGAAATTAGCCTTAATCACCCACTTGAGCCTTAAGATGCAATAGCCTTGAATTTCTTAATAAACAACAAATGACCCAATCCCGTGAGCCAAAACATTTGCCACACCTTTTTGGAGAACTTGATTTAATTGTGTTGATGAAAAGCGATGGAGGTGTTAATAAACTGTGGATGGGGGAAATATTTTGTTTGGGGGTCGTGATAAGGCATCAAAAGGAAACAACCCAAATTCATTGTAACATGATTTGCTTTTAATAAATAAACACCTTCAATAACTTAAAAAAAAAAAAAAGATGGTGTAAATAAATGAGCAAGCAATAGTTTGGGGTTGTAAAAAGATGCCTTGAACGAAATGTGAGGAGTTGAAAGTGGTTGTTTGGAGAGGTATCACTTTTTGTGTGGCATAAAGAAACTGAGTTCTCACTTGTTATCTTATCCTTTCTTTGGAGCCATCACTCGAGTCTTACGTTATAAGCATATTAAGATCTTTTGATCCCGACAATGTTGAAATCCTCATTAGTGGAGAGTAGTTCAAAAATTAGTCTTATGGAGTCTATTAGCATTTGATAAACTTCATCCTCTAGCATAAAGTAATCTGAGAAGTCAAAAGGGGGATTGAAATGGGATCACCTACTTAGGGAATGGATAGTGAGATTTGGTCAATTAATGACCCGACTTTTTGGAGTGTTAAGCACTTTCCTTGGATAAATCTGTGACAAACTTTGAGACTTGTATTGCAATGCAAATTGGCATGAATGTTGAGTCAGTTTTACTTTTTGTTATTTTAATCTGTGTTTACGTATTTCAGTTTCCTTTATTTTAATTTTCTTTTACTTTGAGTGTTGTTGTTTTCTTTATCCTTGTTGGTCTTATTGTCTTTGCTCGAGGACGAGGAAGCCTTTTAGTTTGGGGGTATTTGATAAATCCTATTTTTGTAATGATTTGTATGTAATTTTACTAGGATTATCAGATGCTTTGTGCATAGTTTTGATCCTGGATAATGCTTAATTGTGATCATTTTCTGTTTCAAGACAAAACCTTTGTTTTGAAGAAACCACGACATTTGAGGAGCGTTTTGGACGATAAAAAGAAATATTTTGAAGATGGTGAAGATGAGAAGCAATTTGAAGAAGTTCTAAACGCATCAGAACCAATCAGAGCCAAGAAGAATAAAGAGCTAAGAAGAAGGGCAAAATCGTAAATTCAAGATCAAAGACAGCCCATTGTCGCCTCGGCGACAAACCTTCTGGAAATCTTCGAGTGAAAGAGCTTTGCCTCGACGACTGTTCCTCATCACCTAGGCAAAGTTAGTCTTCTACATGTCGCCTCGGTGACAATTCACCATCGCCACAGCGAAGTTAGTCTTCTGCATTGTCTCCTTGGCGACAATTCATCATCGCCGTAGTGAAGTTCGTTGTGCTCCACGTCACCTCGACGCCAGTCCAGCATCGCCTAGACAAAGCTAGGGTTATTTTAGTGTCGCCTCGGCGACAACTGCAATATATAAAAAATTGTCATTGTGAACAGTGACAACGGGCTGTAGAGAGAGAAATACACACCATTTTAGGAAATTTTGGGGGAAAATAAAGGGATTCATTTGTTAAAGGGTAGTTTTAGTTTGTTCACATTTTATTATTATGAATGATGATGGAAATGGCTTCTGATTTGAAGTTCGTTTTCAGATTCATGGGTAACTAAACCCATTCTTTGGTATCCAATGTAGTCTAATCCGAGGGCGTGACGTTTTAATTGAAGTTTATTCATTATTTTATTTCGTTTATACTCTTGATTTATTTACTGTTTTTATAGAATAATCTTCTTAACGTTTTAAATTGATTATCTATGATGTTAATGCTTTAATTAATATTGAGAGCGAATATTTGTAACGTTACTTAAGAGTTGTTTAATATTTGGGTTGGTAATTAGTGTTTATGCATACACCCTGCCTTATACGAATTTATCTGTCTAAATTACTTTCTTAAATGTTTTATTTGTATTAGTGCATATATCCTGCCTTTTATAAGTTGGTTTCTTTGAATCAAACTCTTTTGTATTAGTGCATACGCCCTGCTTGTTATAAAATGGTTTCTTTCAATTCATGCTCTTGTGCTTAATGGGTTTTTGCTTACCAAGTTAGACTATACACCCTAGCTAGGTTGGTAACAAAAACACTAGATTAATTTCGAATGCCTTACGGTAAAATCTTAGTTTTTAATATTGTGAGCATACCCTTGAGTGAGAAATGAGATACTGGTTTCTTTTAATTAATTTCATCAAGTCGAAAGATTACGGTGAAGTTGGATGCCAAAGCCCTTTAATCAATTTATTATCTTTTACTTTGTTAGTTTAATTATTTTTCTTATTAATTGTTTTCATTTTACATTGTCATTTGCGTTTACGTTTAATTAGTAGTTATCATTAAACTTATACCAAATTGTTTACATTTACGCTTTTGAAATTAAGGTTTAGTTGAAGATTAGGATAACACTTGCAAATCCTTGTGGAAATCGACCCTTGCACCTTGCACACCATACTACGACAACCATCGTGCACTCGCAAGGTTTTAATTTGACATAACAACAACCCTCTGTATGGAAGGGGAAGCGCTCCATTGGTACTCGTGGACTGAATCAAGAACGCTGGAGATGACAAAGTCGCGCTCTTACAGAGGTTCAGCGGCATTTAGAAAGTTAGCCCGCTTGAAATTTTGATGGCAGCAAAACAAACGACAACCATAATGGACTACAGCCAAAGATTCGAAGAAGTAGCAGCGATAATTTTCGGAGAAAGAGAAGAAGTTCTTACTGGTGCTTTTCTTAATAGGTTGAAACCAGAGGTGAAGGTTGAGATCAAACTCCAGCAGCCCAATATTTTTGGCCTAGATGATTCATTGGTCCAAGTGACTCTCCTGGCCCAACGAGTGGAAGACAGGAACCAAGCTATTGATGAATCCTTTTTGGGCATAGGCCGCACTAGAAAATGGGGTGGAGTTTCTATTGGGCTAAGAAGTTTTAATAACCAGACTCAACCCAAAGAAAATAATAAGGGTCCAGGTTCCATGGATTCCCCCAACTCATTCTCCAATCCCTTAACTTTTAGAAGAAACACTGGAGAAAGCCAAGTTCACTCTAATTCACATCAATCTTCTAACTTCCGTTCAAGTCCACCTTGTCGAGAGTTCCCTTATAGACGACTTATTGAAATTGAAATCTAGATGAAAAGAGAGAAGGGGTTATGCTACAGATGTGATGCGAAATTCTCTCCTGGACACAGATGTGGAGAGAAACAATTTCAGGTATTGTTGGTGGAAGAAAACAATGGCGGTAATGAGGAAGACACTGGAGAAGGCAACGATGTCACCGATTTGAATCACACACCAAATGAATATGAAGCTGAACTTTCAATGAATTTGGTCGTGGGTATCAGCAGTCCGAGAATGTTAAAGCGTAAGGGAGTTATTAAGGACAGAGAGGTAATCGTCCTGATTGATAGTGGAGCGTCGCATTGTTTCATCAATCGGTAATTGGTCGACGACTTAGGGATTCCAATTTCACCGACAAAGGCGTTTGGGGTAAGAGTTGGGGATGGATACCAGGTGCATTGTGATGGAAAATGTGAGGAAATTTAGTTGGATATGTAGGGTTACTCAGTAGTCCAGACCCTCTATCCAATCAATTTGAGTGGCTCTGATGTAATCGTGGGGATAACTTGGCTGAGAACATTGGGCAATATGGTATTCAACGTGGCACCTGAAGAGGCTCTCTCAAAGCGTCGGTTGTTGAATGGTAACTACAAAATTTTGATCAAATGGAAGACTTTGCCCTCTTGTGATAACACTTGGAAGAATTATCAACTCTCGTGCCAACAGTTCCCTTCATTCCACCTTAAGGACAAGGTGGCACTTCATGGGGAGGGTATTGATGGACCTGATATAGTGACTTGCTACAAACGTAAGAACACAAGGGGCAAAAAGGAGAATGCATCTACTAGACAGATGGCATAGTAGGTTGTTAGGATGTCAGGATAAAAAGGGAGAACACGTTAAGGGAGGGCATCCTAAATTCTGAAATAGTGTTTGTGTTTGGGAGGACTTGGCCCTCAAAGTCTAGATGGTTTGTTTTCATTTGCTTATGTTGGTGTATTTTGTTATGTTTAGTCTGTGAACTGCAGTATACCACTTTATTTCCATTATTTCCTTTTCCTTGAATTAATATATCTTTTACTGTTTCATTGAATTGGTGGATACATTGTTGAGTAATTTTGATATTGTTGTGTTGGATGAGTTGAATATTGTTCAGAGAAGTCTGGGAAGTGAGTGAAGGACCTTCGTGAGGGTTCCAACATTATCCCAAGTAACCTCACAACAAATCAGAATTGGAACAACTTAACAGGGAGATTTCTGATTCCAATAAACCTCTCGAAAATAAGGAAAACTCACTTGCAGATGTTTGGATTCAGATTGATCAACTTAAGAGCTAGTGTGGCCATGAAGTGGGCATAGAGCTCGTGTATCACTTAACACTAGAGTAAGAAAGAACAAGTTTGCAAGAGGGAAAAACATAATGTGCTATGAATCAGAATATTATAAAAAAAATGGGCATTCTAATTTAATTCATACATTACGCAACCGAATCAAATAAGTGGAAAAACAATATCAGTAAAAAACAAGTGGAAGTGTCTATACTTATCTATATCTAGGACATTTAAGAGTCGAAAAACTAAGAACCAGAGGTAGAAAAAGTAAATATTTAAATGCTCTTAACAACCTAGTGCAACCAATAATAAAATCAAACTTCGTGTAGTTGTACTAAACACATTATAAACAACACCCTGACTGTCTCAATAAGAGAAAAAGGATATAAGAAACTTAGCCTATTGTTATTGTTATTGATGAGGTATTTGATGGATACTAAATTAGTATTTG
>WYDK02027010.1:0-20935 GCA_009867345.2 Toxicodendron radicans
TTTTGTTAGCCATTATACAATAAATCAAAATCATTCTGTCAACCGATACAGTAGTGTCATGGGTTGTAGGCATAACCCTATTCTTAATGAAATGACACCATACCTTGGCAATTGGTAGGAACAACCCTATTCTTAATGAAATGGCACCATACCTTGGCAACCTCTGAAAATGGTGTTCTTCATCATTGAGTTTCATTAAGCTCTTCATCAACAAATATGGAAAAACATAAACTAAATGCAATAAAAATATCATAAAGCCACAAGTTTATTCCCTAAAGTCACTAAATTAGGTCTATGATAACTCTATTTATTAGAGTTATCACTAACCGACCGTTAGTTTGAAGTAAATGACATAACTTGTGAAAAGTTCTCCTATCCATTCTACAGTTTTCTAGACACTGCCTATCGCTATCAAAAACCATGTTCTATAATGTAATTGTTCTAATATTACATCTAAAGGGTAGATCTTCGGCGTATCTTACAGAACCTCTACCTGCATGACTTAAAAAACGCCTACATGTATGTCTATTCTTATGCAGCAAAACAAGCCCAACAAGTAGAAGCATGGTGAACATGGTTTCCATCATGTCCAATTGCATAAGCAAGATTGTGACCAATTGCATAAGCAAGATTGTGACCAATCGCATCTTCTACATTAGGGGTAAACGAGCCATAGCGGTTGCACTTAATCCATGTACGAAGAAAGACAAACTAAAATATGCTCAACATAGATATATATATATATATATATATATACAAAATCATATTGATACTGATCATCAAACAACATCAGCCAAAGAAATATTAAATTAATGCATGGTTAACTCTATACAATCTTACAACATTTTCAATCCAGAGAACATTAACACCCGAATCACAATCCAGCATAATATTTGAACAATGTGGTCTGTATAAGAAAATAAAAAATAATTAAGTTATTGTAACAATATTGTCATGAAAAAGGAGAAAATAGGACCAATTTGTATAGGTTTTAAACACAATTTTATACGCATGACCTGCCTCAAAAAGTTGCGGTAATTTAATTAATAATTGCATGTTCATAATTCAAGTAATGCAAGAGAACAAGATTGATTATACCTTGCAAATGTCAAGATCACTACAAGCATGAAGTCAACTTTTTATTACATTAGTGATGATATGTTATATTGCTTTGTTTAAGTGCACATAAAAGAGATCATATGTGACACCCCGTGTCACAAGATAAATGGTTGGGGGCTAACCTTTTGAATTCGGGGTGCATTTGCAAGGAAATGAAAGCTTGGAGGAGGCTTTTGTAAGAAATGGGAAGCATGTGGGCTAAACGGATATTTTGCAGCTTAGTATATAAAGGTGAGAACATTGCATTTTTCCTATTTTTCATTTCATTTGGGCGTTGAAGAGAAGAAAGGGTAGAGAGAGAAATTGCAAAGGCTAGAGAGAGAAAGTGAAGATTTGATGGAATTAAGCTAAAATCTGGCTAATTGGTAAGATTATGCTTCCATTTATACTTCAATTTCATTATTGTTGTGTTTCTCCATAATTTAGTTGAAGGTTGGAAAATGGGGAATATTTGAGATTTAATTAAGGTAGTTAATTATGTAAATTGAAGTAGTTTCAGGTTATAGTTGTAAAAGAGGCTTAGTATGGGTAATGTAGTAGGAAAATGGGTTGATTGTGAGTAAATTGTGAGAAATTCGTAGGAGACAGTCTAGAAAACTCAAATTGTCGCGGCAGCGAAGTTCATGTTTTGAATGTCGCCGAGGCGACAATGGTATGTCGCCACGGCTACGCTCGTGTTATTGATTGTCGCCGAGACGACAATGGAATGTCGTCGTAGCGACGTTCATGCGAAGAAGAGAATAAGAGTTCTAGAATGTTTGTCGTTGCAGCGACAAACTCTCGGGTCTGTGTCGTCGGGGCGACAAAAAGGGATGTCACTAAAGCGACAACCCTTAAAAGAGTTTTGGGGGTGCAGATGCAAGTTTGAAAATCTATCAAGTAGACAGGGGTGTAAGTGTAACATTTCAAAGGTTAAGGGACCTAACTTGATAGTGAAAAACTATAGGGGATAAATTGAAAGACCAGAAAAGTTGAGGGGCTAATTTGAAATGATGAAAACATGTAGGGGCAAAATGATATTTTCTAAAAGGGGACTAAATTGACATTTGCCAAGAACCAAGGTTTTAGGGAATTCTTATGAGTGTTTGGTATTCGGGTATAAGAGGATTTATATTATAAATGAAGTTAAATTGACCTCCTAATGTTAGGGTAATTGATGATTGTGTTAGTTTATCTCAGGGAAACCTCAACAAGAAGAATTCTTCGGATTTTGATCAAGGGAGATGAGCGTGGCAGCGACTCCGATCAAGTGAGTGGATTACCAGATTCCTTTAAAGAATTTATATTCGGTTTTAAGATATTTGAATATGTATTGTGATACATTTATATATATATATATATATATGTTTGGTATGAGCGTCTGGTACGCATGGCGAGGATAGGGAAATGGCGAATTATGGTGTAACGCTGATAAATCGGAATACGGATGAGCTTATAAGGGGTCGATTTTGGAAAATAAAATAAATTAAGAGATGGACCGATTTGAATGGTCAAAGTGGACTGGCCATCCTAAATGAGGTATAGATTGGGAATGAATCGAGTTTGATTTGTATTTCGTGTAAGTAAAGTGTTCAACAGGTAAGGATCCCACTTACGTCGAGTGCGTTGAGTGACCCTCAGGGTATAAACCTGTGAGCTAGAGATGGGAGTTCCACCTATGCTGGGAGCGCTAGGTGATCCCCGAAGTAGAGTAAGGATAATTATGTTTACCCAACGGATGAGGCTGGAAGGATAGTTATGTTTACCCAGTGGGTGAGGCTGGAGGGACAATTGCGTATTTAATGATCCACGATCACTAATGGGTAAAGCAAGGTTGTAAATTACTTCGTCGGGAATTGGCGTTTATGAATAGGGGGAAATCATAAAGGAATAATTTAAGGGTCTCATATGGATTGAAGGCCGAAAACCGTCTCAGCTATATGTATTTGTATTTTCCACTCACTGAGCTTTCTAGCTTACTCTTTTAGTGTTTTCCCTCTAGGTTTGCATTCAAGGTACGCGAGGCGCAAGCGACACGCTTTCGGCGGGAGCTCAGACGCATGTTTATCAGCATATCGTTTGTACATGTAGTTGCACTCTGATACAATTTTATGTAAATTCTTTTGTAATAAAGACTATATTTTGAATTTATAAACGGTTTTCGAAAAATCTTACCCTCATTTTGGGAATCTGAGCCTCTCGATCCACCCGGATTTGGTGGGGTCAGGGTTACCCAAATTGGGGTGTGACATCATAACTACTACAGTTCAACTTCAATCAGCAATCATAAACTTTTTTTATGTCCTGTTTCATTATGTAACACAACTGAATAAATAAAATTCATGCCAACAGACCCATTCAGATGTGACACACTTTTCTCAACCAAGTTAATCAATCTTAGAATTCATCTTCTTGTAATCGTAGTGAATTCATATTATTTTCTGATGCAAAATTTACCTACACAATAACTTGCTTTTCTCTGTAGTTTCCTTTAACAAAAAGCAGCAGACATACCAGAAAACTATAACAACATGACTTCAAGCAATGTATTCCAGCTATAATCTGTCTAGATTAGCAAATACAGAGTACGAAACCAAGGATATCATTTTGAACATATGCACAACTGGTTACTTTAGTTGCATAATTGACATGTGGCCGTGGTCAGAAATGAATAAAATAGAAGAATTAAATCTGCATTTAACTCTATGAACAAGTAACAAATCTTTAATTGAAATAAAGAAAATGACTTTTGATTGAAAGTATCCCTATGCCAAGGTTATAGTTCATCATATAAATTGACAAATTGCATATCGAATTTGTTTGTTTGTTTTATCTCTAAATTAAACCAGAAGTTGTTGCAATCACATAATGCAACACAAAATTCAATGAAAACAGAACCAAATATTCCCAAATGAGAATTCCATCTACCAACATTCTCAATACAACATTATCAAAGCTTGAATTGAAGCTGATGTACATGCCACATAACTACATATCACAGTGGTTGTTATTAAGCAATTGTATCCAAAAGAAGAAAAGAATATAGCAACAGATTCAACTTAAGTTGTTAATCAATCTTACAGATAATCAATGATGATATCACCAAAAGTTTCAGCAAGATTGATAAACTACAAGAAAAAACATAAGAATAATCATATTACTATGCTCTCAATAGAACTTAAAAAATGAAAACTAAAAGTTATATATGGAACAAATAATTCATTACAGCAAATTTCAAATAAAGATCCCTGTTACTCCTAGCAAGAAAAGATCATCTCAAGACGCAAAGATCTAACTAAGAAAGTTTAATTGTCACCATCGACAATGACTTATACGGATATTTAACAGAAAGGTTTAATCAACAGCCTAGACACCAGGGTCATCAGTCAAATACTTCTTTCATTATTTGTCAAGGCACAAAGGTTTCCCAGGCTTTCTGTTACCAACACATATTGTGAAAGATTTCAACCTAATAAGCAAAATTAATCTCTACCTCATATACAAACTAGAACAAGCCGCAAATGTCACAAATTCTTAACTCACCCATCCGCTTGACAGTTTATCAAGAAATTAAAACACCAACACATATTTCAATCAACAAAACTCAAAAAAAAGCAAACACATATTTCAATCTCGAATGAAATTGTCATAATATCAAAATCAAGATAACAAACATAAAACAAAAATTAATTAAATATTGTTAGCCAATGGGGGTTACCTGCTGAGAACGATGAAGACTACCGTCGATCGAAGAGATGATATGGTGGAAATCTTCAAAGGAACAAATTGGCCACGACAAATGAAGATTTTTCAGTAAGATTGAAAAACCCTAGATACGAAATATACTTGACATATGGTTAATATAGGATTTACATGTTGTATAGACATCGATTGGAGAAGGAACACACGTCGATTGGAGATGAAACACAGCTCGATTGGAGAAGACAGCCAACGTTGGCGTGGTAGATGTCGTTGTCGAAGAGAACTGAATTGGAAAGGGGGAGATTAGGGTTTGACGATAATAATTATATATATGGGTAGTTAATTGGAACTTCAAGGGCAATTTTGTCTCATTAAATTGGAGTATGGGGGCATAAAAGTCTTTCTGGTTGAATTGGGTAAAATGTAATAAGATCAATTAGTGAGGGCAAAGCTGCCCCAAATGATAATTATTTAAGGGCAATTTGGGTAAAAAAATAAAATTATCCCGATAATCTTTTAATAACACCCCTGGAGATGGTAATCTGATTACCTCAAATTTGACCAACAGTAACTACTATTGGGATTGAAATATTACCGTCATATTTTATTACTTGTAAACCAAACAGGGTAATCTGTACAATTTAAAAAAGATTACGGAAGTAATCTTTTATGAGGTCTGACCAAACACATCGTCAAGGTAATAAATGGTGCCACTTGATTAGGTATTTGAATTTCTATACATCAATTTTCATTAACATCTACCTACTTTCACCCCACAAATAATTTGCTTAATAAGTAAACAAGATGGAAGAAGCTAAGGTAATCCAGCACCAGCAGAGTCAAAGCTAATCACTTTCACTTTCCCTCAAATAGCTAAATCAATTTTCATACGCAAATAAACCACTATTTATAACTCTCCTCTGCTACTTCTTTATATATTAATTTAATTTTAAAAAAAAAAAACATTTCTAATAATGTTCTTTCCCAACACAAATTACACGTGACATTCACGCCTGGGACTCAAATTCAAAGTGTATTCCCAAAAATCAAACCAATCAACACTTTTAGCCAGCAAGCACATAATGTGGTGGTCCCCTTTTATTATATATTTCTCATTCCAACTTTCATCCCAACCGTCCGATCTAATTCCTAGACGGTCATAAACACCTCCACGCTTCCTCCCAGCAGGCCTTTGATTCAATCAACTTCTCATGGTTCTTATACCTCCACGATTGCGTTCTTGTCACCGTCCGATTATTTTTTCATCCGACGGTAGTTATTGCACTCAACACTGAGTTACTGTAAACTGTAGCATTAATATCCCGCTCTTTTTGTCTGTCTGAAAGCACTTTCTCGCACTTTCTCTTTTCGTTATCGAAGAAGAAATGCAAGAACAAGCAACCAGTTCTATTGCAGCCAGTTCTCTGCCGTCAAGCAGTGAGAGATCCTCAAGTTCTGCTCTACAACTCGAAATCAAAGAAGGTCCTTTTTTTTTTTTTTCATTTTGTTTTCCCCAGAATCTCAAGATACATATGTAATTATTCTTTTAATCGTTGTCGCTTTAAAGATTGAAACTTTTCAGTTTCTGAATGATGAGAAGAGTTTGTTTTCAGTAGTGCTGGCTTATTTTTGCGCTTAATGTGTTTCTTCATTTGTGATCTCCGAAAAAGTTTAAATCTTTCCTTCCAGTTCCTGTAGGTGAGATTTTACTTTTTAAATATGATTTATATCATATTTTCTACGTTTTTTTTTTATATAATTGTTTTCCTCACTGAAGTCAAAGTTTCTCGGGATTTCCCACCTGGGTTATGTTATGCTTCAGATTTCCTCATCTGGGACTTTGAATTCTCTCAAGAATCACGCTTTCCGAGAAAATTATCTGAGATCAGCCAGATTTTAGCCTTTTACGTTTTTTACTTGAATTCTTGCTTAAATGTCGATTTTAAATTTATGGTTTGGATAAATTCAGGTATGGAAAGTGATGAAGAGATCCGAAGAGTCCCCGAGATCGGCGGAGAACAGGCCCGAACGTCAGCATCCGGTCGAGATAGCGGTTCAGTGGCAGGTCCGGGGGTTCAGCCATCCGGAGAAAGTCAGAGGAGGAGAGGTAGAAGTCCAGCGGACAAAGAGAACAAGCGACTAAAAAGGTAAGCTGATGACTGATTTTACCATTTGACCCCTGTCTGGTGTGTGTCCCCTCTTACTACTGTAGCTTTTTGATGACAATGTGTGACGTCTCAGGTTGTTGAGAAACAGAGTTTCAGCTCAGCAAGCAAGAGAAAGGAAAAAGGCTTACTTGAGTGAGTTGGAAACAAGAGTTAAAGACTTGGAGAAGAAAAACTCTGAGCTCGAAGAGAGACTGTCCACGTTGCAGAACGAGAATCAGATGCTTAGACACGTAAGTTCATGTTATTTCCCATCGTACTTTACGTTACTTAAAACGTAATTGTACTTTTAAAGGGCATTTTTGACATTATGATCCATGCCTAACCATCCAAGTCCAACGAACCACCAATAATTTACAGAAAGGAATTTTGAAATTTTAAATTTAGAATGAAAATATTCCATTCTTTGTATTTGGTTTGTATCAGAAACACACAGTAGGTACGTTAGAATGAATAGGTGTGGGCAAAAAATGAAAATGAAAATGAAACTTTATGGCTTATCATTAATGCGGTATGACGTTTTGTGGGTGAGCCCGGCAACAACGATCCATGACTAAATTTGTATGGTATATTTATTCAATAATATTATATTTTATATATTTTTTTTTTACATGTGATAAAAATGATTGATTGATTTTAAATTAAAAATAAATTTTTACTCAATTATGCTAGAAATAATGTATAAAAAAAACATAAAACTAGATGAATGGGTTTTAATTCATTGCATCTAATGTTACTGCATAATTTTGCATACCGGTTTTGATATTTGTTGCTGTCATTTCATCAAACAAGTAAACTCAAATAACTCAACTCTCCGTACTGTTGAAGAGTGGAGCTTTGACTGTGAATGAAGGATGATAGGGAAAATGTAGATGGCAGAGTTTAGCATATAGGGTGGGGACATTTTAGTACTCTGCATTTTGCTGCCTGTGCTTCATAGGCCCAAACCCAATAGATTTGAATTTAAGGAAGCTCAATAGATTCTTCATGGACTGGCAGAGATGGTTTGGATGGTTTAGTTCTTAACGGTGAAAGCTTGAATACATTTTAGAGCTTATGAGAAATGTTTTGTTGATTTTAACGTGCAGATATTGAAGAACACCACGGCAAGCAGGAGAGGAGGAAGTGATACAAATGGTGATGGATCGTTATGAGTGAATAAGAGGGATCCTGATAAGACATATTTTGAAGTTAAAAAAAGAGAAGATTATGATGTTTAATTTTACTTTTTACATGGAAATAGAACGATAATTCTAATTAGTGTTGCTTCTATGGTGACTTTTTTTAGCAACTCTTCTCCATTTTTCTTAAAGCCTCCCAACTCACCAAGCCACAAGCGAAGAACAAGTCGTATGAATGTTAATGTTAAGCTCAAAGAATTGCAATGACATAAATTAAAGAGTAATAAGTTGTTGGTGCTTTAGTATGACTCATCAATCTATTTTCTTTAGTTTAGAATGCAAAAAGATATTTAATTAAAAATCCATGCCCAATTCCATCTAACTATTTGCATATGGGGTTCATTTTGTGTATTAAATTTTATTCCCATTACCAATGAGAAATATCTTCATCACCCAAATGACAAATGAAATAATTACCTTTCTCCATTATTAAAATATTTGCTTCAATTTTTATTTTTTTTTAATAAAATATTTGCTTCACTCAAGAATGTCCACCATCGTTTAGGTCCTTGTTTGATACATGCAATTTTAAAGGTCTCAATAATTAAATAAATTTCAAAAACCCACCCCCATATCTTATTTCTTACTAGTAATTTTTTTAAATGTTTTGGTCTATGACATTTTAACAAAACAATTGAAATTGATAAAGAAGATGATGTTTATAAGAATAAGCAATACAAGCTACATAAAAAAGGAGATCAGATCATTATTTTTCAATTATAAATGGATAAATATATAGGGAATTAAATTAATTACCTATTAACATTTAGATAAAATAGTGAAGATAATATAATCTTGTAATTTTCATAAATAATTGTCAAATACCTCTCTTCAGCCATCCTCAAATTACCATAGAGCTAATGAGCAATTATCAAAATTTCCCCTCTAATTTCCACTTTTTTCAATTACTTCCCCTCTGTGTTACAAGTGAAAAGAAAGAGAAGAAATTGAATTTGAAAATACACCAAGGCTATTGAAAGAGAAACTGAAAATATTGCTCTATTTATTTGGTAAACTACAAGCCTTATATAGGCTTTACAAAGAGATTGTGTGTGCTAACAGATAGCAACCACTAATCCCACAAACCTACAAACAAAAAACACCCCAGTAATTTGAGAAAACTACCACAAACTCCATTAAAACACGTCACCCACTAAAGCCATTAAAAGATAACTTTCTAAAAACTAGGAATTGACCGGATCAAATAAAGAAATAAGGAAAAATAAATTTCAACAATCTCTCCCTTAGACCGATAAGTCTACAACTTTCAGTTTAACTATTTTCATCCGTACAAGCCCTCCCTCAAAGTGCAAACACCCAGTAAATTTCTCAACTTCATGAACGTTGCCAATTTGAGTGGCTTGGTAAAAATATCAGCGGCTTGATCTTCAATCCTGTAGTAAATGACATCTATAATCCCCTCCTTTGTAAGATCTCTGAGGAAATGAAACTTCACATCTATATGTTGGCTTCTTCCATGCAAGACTGGGTTTTAGAAAGTTTGATTGTTGAACTATTGTCACAGTAAACCAAAGTGGGTCCTTGTTGTGCAAAAAAAGCTCTGCAAGAATTCTCCTCAACCATATTGCTTGACAAGTACATGCAGTTGTAGCTACAAACTCTACTTCTGTGGTTGACAAAGTAACAATTGATTGTTTCTTGGAAGACCATGAAATAGCTCCTGAACCCAGCCTGAACACATAACCGTAGGTGCTTTTCCTATCATCTGGATCTCTCGCAAAGTCACTATCAGTAAACCCGATGAGTTCTGACGTTTCTCTTTTCTTGTATAAAATCCCATAATCAATGGTACCTTGCAAATACCTGAGAATTCTTTTAGTAGCAAGAAAATGCATTTCTTTTGGATGCTCCATGTACCTGCTAATAAAACTTACAGAATGCGTTATATCAGGTCTAGTGGCTGTTAAATACATCAAACTACCCACAATCTGCTTGTAAAGAGTGTTGTCAATATCTTTTCCTGCAAGATTTTTCTCCAACTTCAACCCCATTTCAGTAGGTGTGGTGACAGAATTGCAATTCTTCATTCCAAACCTATTTAAAATTTCTTGAACATATATCTTTTGTGAAATAAAAATTCCAACAGCAAATTGTTTCACTTCAATCCCAAGAAAATAATGCATAAACCAAGATAAGACATGTCAAATTCAATCATCATTGACTGCTTAAATTTATCAAGTAATGTCTGATCGTTTCCAGTATAAATCAAATCATCAACATATAAGCATATAATGACAATCTTCTCATCTTCAACTTTTATATAAAGTGTATGCTCAGATGGGCATTTCTTAAAACCTGCCAAATTGAAATAAGCATCAAT
This sequence comes from Toxicodendron radicans, assembly GCA_009867345.2. Lineage (NCBI taxonomy): Eukaryota > Viridiplantae > Streptophyta > Magnoliopsida > Sapindales > Anacardiaceae > Toxicodendron > Toxicodendron radicans. The sequence continues at coordinate 10,488 of WYDK02027010.1, forward strand.
ACGACTATACCAAGCTCTAGGAGCTTGTTTTAGTCCATACAATGCCTTTTTCAATCTGTAAACTTTATGCTCACTTCCACATTTCACATAAGCAGGAGGTTGATCAATAAATACATACTCTTGTAACTCTCCATGTAAAAAAGGTGACTTCACATCTAACTGCAAAATTGACCAAGATTTTGTGCTGCTAATGCCACCACTAATCTGATTGTGTCAAGTCTAGCCACGGGAGTAAACACTCCTTTATAATCAACACCAAATTTTTGCTTGTATCCTTTAGCCACCAAGCGTAACTTGTACTTGTCAACTTCACCATTCTCCTTGAATTTGGTTTTATAAACCCATTTGACTCTGATTGACTTTTGCTCTTTTGGAAGATCAGTCATCTCCCAGGTGTTGTTCTTTTCAATAGCTGCAATCTCAACATCCATCGCTTTCTGCCACTTTAAATCCTTACAAGCATCTACAAATCCTATAGGATCACAATTAGAAAATAAAGCAAAATATGTGATCATTTTCATATTGATCATTTCCACCAACCTCATAATCTTCCATCCATGTTGTTCTTTTTTTGGTTCGTTGAGGTCGTACATTGCACCATCTTGTTGATCTACTTCAACTGTTGGTTGTTCTGTTGATTGCTCCTTGTTTTCATCTTCATTTTCAAGATCTGCTGGAATTTGCTCTCTTTTTTTAGTCTCTCCCCATGGCCAGAAATTTTCTTCATCAAACACCACATCCTAGCTAATAATTGCTTTCTTTGTGATAGGATTGTATAGCTTGTAAACTTTTGACTCCTTGCTAACACCAAGAAAAACACACTTTTCAGCTTTGTCATCTAGCTTTGTTCGTTTTTGATCTGGAACATAAGCATAAGCGATGCATCCGAAAATTTTAAAAGGAAGAACACATGGTTGCTATACATTCCAGGATTCCTTTGGTGTCATGTTTTGAACAGCATGAGTAGGACTTATATTCAAAACATAAACACTACAGCAAACTACCTCTGGCCAGAAAACTTTTGGGACACTACTTCTTCGTAGGAGACTTCGCACAACATTCAAAATTGTTCGATTCTTTTGTTCGCTTGAGAATAGGCTGCTGTAAGTTGCTTTTGTACCCCATGAAATTCACAAAAAGTTACAAATTCTTGTGAAAGATACTCTCCTCCACGATCAGTATGAAGAATTTTGATTGAATTGGCAGCCTCTTTTTCAACAAGAGCTTTAAAGTTCTTAAAAGTTGTAAAAGGTTCAGATTTTCCCTGCAAAAAATAAACCCAAGTTTTTTGGCAAAAATCATCAGTAAACGTTATGAAATAACGTTTACCTCCATTTGATGTTGGGTTTATTGGTCCACAAATGTCAGAGTGAACCAATTCAAGTTTTTTTTTGGCTCTCCAAGATTTTCCCTTAGGAAGCTGTCATGGGGTTATTTTCCAACAACACAATCTTCAGCAATTTCAGCAGGAGGATCAAAATTGGGAAGACCAGTAACCATTTTCTTTTGCTATAGAGTTTTTAAGCCTCCAAAATTCAGGTGCCCATATCGATAATGCCAAAGCCATGTTGGACTATTCAAGTTTGTTAAAAAAAAAATGTTTAATACCAATATTTTGGATATGTAGGAAAAAGCTTATTTGTAGTCATGTTGGCTTTGGCAATCAACCCAAGATTGGGATCTTGGATTCTGCAAACTTCATCCTTGATAATCACCTCATAGCCTTTTTCTTGAAGTTGATCCATACTGAGTAAATATGTTTTCAAATCTGGAACAAATATAACATTGGAAATAATTTGTATAGATCTAAACTTTGTTTGGATTTTTAGCTTCCCTTTCCCTTTGACAGAAACAAGAGAATTATCACCAGATTTTACTGTTGAACGAAATGTCTCATCCAACTCAGAAAATGCAGATTTATTTCCACACATATGATTGATGCAACCTGTATCCATATAGCATACATCTTTATGGGTTTCCTCCTGTGTATCGCACACCATCAACAGAGCAACTTCCTCTTCTTTCTCATTTGTTTCTGCAAAATTAGACCTTTCTCCACGTACTCTATTCAAATTTGTATGACATTCAGAATGATAATGGCCATACTCGTGGCACCAAAAACATTCAATGTGGGATTTGTCTGCAGACTTTGATTTTCTATCATATTGATCATGACCATTCCTTCTCTGGTTTCCCTCTTCAGCTTTGTTTGAGTTTCTTCCCTTCCACTTGTTTTAACCACGCCCAGAATCTTTTGGAGTTGTAATTGCTTGCAAAGCTTGCTCTTCTTTATCTTGCTAGACGATTTTCTGCTCATGAACCATCAATGAATTCTACAACTCATCAAGGGAAATAGTATCAAGATCTTTCAATTCCTCAATAGAGCATTTAACAAAATTAAATTGTGGCAACATGGATCGAATAATCTTTTCAACAATACTAACATCTTCAAGCTTGTCCCCATGAATCTGTATCTTGTTCGCGATTGTCATCGTCCTTGAGAAGTAATCTGAAGTCGTCTCTCCCAATTTCATGCGCAAAGTCTCAAACTCGCCTCGAAGAGTTTGAAGTTGTGCTCGCTTCGCTCTCTCATTGCCTTGACACTTATTTTTCATGGAGTCCCAAATTTGCTTTGATGTATCCTTGCAAAGAATTGTTTCCAAGATTGAACGATCAATGGCTTGGAAAAGATAATTCTTTGCCTTCAAGTGTTTCAACTTTTGTGCTTCAAGCTCTGTCTTCTGTGCATCTGTCAAAGTAATTCCAGCTCCTGATTCTTGAATGCCACCTTCGACGATCGGTCAATATTCTTTTGACCTTAAAAAGTTCTCCATCAGCATGCTCCAATGATCATAGTGACCATCAAAGCGTGGAATTGCAGGTTGAACAAAACTTTAAGAAGCCATACTATGATGTTGCTACACCTGAAAAATTGACTGCACGGATCCTCTTTCTCACATAAAGCTTAAAGACACTTTCTCTCACAAAAAGATTGGCTTTGATACCACTGTTATAAGTGAAAAGAAATAGAAAGAAATTGAATTTGAAAATACGTCAAGGCTATTGAAAGAGAAACTGAAAATGCTGCTCTATTTATTTGGTAAATGACAAGCCTTATATAGGCTTTACAAAGAGATCGTGTGTTCTAACAGATAGCATCCCACAAACCGACAAACAAAAAGCACCCCAGTAATTTAGAAACTATCACAAACTTCATTAAAACACGTCACCCACTAAAGCCATTAAAAGATAAATTAACCAAATCAAATAAAGAAATAAGGAAAAATAAATTTCAACACTCTAAACCCTTTTTTAACGTTAATACACCTAAACGAATGGGCAAATTGATCTTTATACAATTAAAAAAACTTCGAAGCAAACATTTTAATACAATAAAAATAATTGAAAATAAATTACTATAAAAGAAAATCATATCCTCACCTGTAAAACAAACAACCCCTAAGGCTAAACAAAACACATCACCTCACCCACAAAACATACAACTTTTGTGGCTAAACAAAACCCATCACCCCTGCAACAACTAAAACAAAACCAATCATCCCACAACATCCCAAGCATCTAAGTAGTTTATCCCAAGAGATCCAATTTAATCGTTTTCCATTGTCGTTTCCGAAAGATCCCGAGGTTTATGCTTAAAGAAGTTGATAATTCTAGTTTGTTGTAAATTGTCAAGACTTGAATTATTCCTTAAGTTGAGGGGATCCTCTGTTGCTTTGATATTAGAATGTTAGTATGAAATTAAGTTTTCTTTAATTAGTTTCTACTTCAAGTGGGTCTGCTAATAATTTTCACTCTTTGTATGGTATCTTCTAGCAATGGACACTTCTAATATCAACATTAAAAAAAATGATAATGTAAACATTTAAATAGTTAACATTGGACTTATGGGCATTATGAACACTTCCTTTTTTTGTCCAAATTTTCATGTGGAAAACGGTGTAAATGGAATACTTGAGAAAAGTGGAAAGTGGAAACTAAAGGAAAGGGTTTTGAGGATTTCTCATATGTTTGGTGGTAATTTGACGATGGCTTAAACCTCAGGGGAGGTATTAGATAATAAGCCTTGCTTTGTAGAGTAGAATTTCCAAGGTTCAACAAAATGAAGTACATTATGGAAAGAAAATGACTTCCTAGATGTAATTTTAAAGTTTTTTGTTCAATTTAAATGAGTTTTCATTAAGAATGATGTTATTGTGTTATAATAAACTTTTAATGTATTATGCAAATCATAATTGGATGTCATTAATTAGTTTAATATGTTATTTAATATTCAATTTAAGAAATACATATGTTGATGGGAAAATTTGCACCACCGACGAGCATAATCAGGTTAATTTGAAATGATTTACTAGTGATGGCGATTAGTTCATTTAGTTCGTTACCTATTAGGTTAAAAGATAAAAGAAACAAGGGTCTATAGTGGTTCGGAGACTTTATAGCGAACTCCTACATCTACTTCTGTCTGTTATTTAAGATAAAATGATTACAAATTAGATCGTGACGATCTAATTCGGCGAACAGAGCAATCCTAGAGAGGGAAAGCTGTTCGGAGCATCTTTAACTAATTTCTTGAAGAGATAAATAAGTCTAGTGTTTCTAAGATGGGTTTGTTGATCATCCCTGAAATGTTGATAGGGGTCTTCTATTTATAGGGAGTGATTGCAGGTCTCATTTGGACAGATGAAACTCATTGACAATGTATGAATTGCAAGTGGATTGCAACTTGATCGATTGGATCGAGGTAGATATAGCAAGTGGGTTGCAACTTGATTGATTGGATCGAGGTAGATATAACAAGTGAGTTGCAACTTGATCGATTGGACATAAAAGGATCGGGTATCGTCACTAGCGGACATGTGTCACGACCTGGGAGGTCGTCTGATGTCACCAGCGTTCAATAAATTTAAATATGGTCATCAACGGGCATATGTCGCGACCTGAGAGATCGCATGATGTCACTAACGATCTCTTCAGATTTTACCCCATAACAACATATAACATGAAATTAACAATATTACATACCTATTGATTTTAAGCTCACCCATAATCTATTATGCATTCGATTTTTTTAGTTATTAGTTTTTATTTAGGATATTATTAATTTAGGTAGAACTTTTTCTTGATATACTAAAAAATACACACAAGTTTCAATTTGCTCAATATAGGGACACTAAAATAGTAACTTCTCTTCAATTTAAGGATACTTAATATTAACTTAGTTCAATTTAGGAAACTTTTTGTTAATTTTGACATAAAAACAAAAGGCTTAAATTTCCGTAATTATTTATTTGGTTTTAGTTTTTCAATTTTAAATTTTAAAAACTAAGAATTTTTTTTTTAATTTTGAATTTGATTTCAAAGTTTAAATGTTAATAATAATAATAAAATAAGAAAAATAAAAAATACTAAGATAATTTATTCAAAAAAGGGCAAAAAAAAAACCAGTTTTAAAAATCATTAGCTAGGTACTGGCCTGATCTGACCAAGGTCAAGGCCATGTCACACCGCCGGTTTGGCCATGGCAAGATTGAGGCCACGCTAGAGCGAGGTCTAGCCTAGTTGGGGCTAGACCTTCGCCAACAACACTGGCCCTTGCAGGCTGCCCGTTGACTTGAGGGAAAGCAAAAGACTTTTTTTTTTAGTTTCTTAAATATTTATTTTTCTGGTTAAATTTTTTAGACATGTGTCAATGTTTTATTGGATAGAATTATTTTAATTGATTTATATTGCTTTTACTTTGCTTATAACTTATAAGAGTTAAATTACATGATCCCACCTATGTTTGACGAAATCTTAATTAGTATCCTCTGATTACATTTATTCTAGAGACTCACATTTAAACTAACACCATTCATTTTATTTTAATATTGAAAGGGTAAAACAATCTTTTTTTTTTCTCCCCATTTCTTCCTCATCTCCACGACTCCACCTCCTCATCCCATCTTCTTTTTCTCTAAAACAAAACTCTCCGTATGCAACTGTAGTTTCAGGTCCATTTTCTTTTTTTTTTTCACCCCATTTCTTCCTCCTCGCCACGACTCCATCTCTTCATCCTATCTTCTTCTTTTTCACTAAAACAAAATCTCCCTCTGCAACTATAGTTTCAGGCCCATTTTAATTTTTGTTTTCTCTCCATTTATTCCTACTCTCCACGACTCTAGCTCCTCATCCCATCTTCTTCTTTTTCTCTAAAACAAAACTCTCCCTTTGTAACTGTAGTTTCAAGCCCCCGTCACCACCATCTAATCCCCAAACCCATCACACACTCTCATCTCCGACTGAGTGTTGCCGCCATCCGTCGACCACCGCGAGATTTTGCCTTTCCTGTGAGTGCATCGCCCAGTCGCCTGATTCCGGCATCGCTGGACACCCCCATCACCACCAATCACTTCCCCTCAACCAACACGCCAAAACCCTTCTCACCCCCACTCACGATAACCCTTCAATCGCCGGCCACCACACATCTTGGATTCGTGAGATATTGCCATTTTCCCGAAGATTTCGACAATAGAAATCCCTCCCCGTCACCGTCATTCACTTTATTTGGGTTGATTTTGAGCCTTTGTTTTGTTTTTGTTGGCTGGTTTGGAATGGTGATGGCGACTGGATTTTTTTTGTTGGGTTTTTGTTGGCTGCTTTGGAATGATGATGGTGGGTGGTGGTGGCTGGATTTTTTTTTTGTTGGGTTTTTGTTGACTAGTTTGGAACGGTGGCGGTTGGTGGTGGTGGCTGGATGGGCTAGTTTGGAAATTGGAATGGTGGTGGTGAGTGGTGGTGGTGGATGACGATGGTGATGGTGGTTGAGTGGGGTGATGGCTTGGAATGGATTGTGGTGGTGGTTTGGCCCACTGTGATGGTAGTTTGGGATGGGGTGAGTTGGAAGGGGCTGGTTTGGAAATTGGAATGGTGGTGGTGGGTAGTGGTGGAGAGATTATGATGGTGGTTGAGTGGGGTGATGGCTTGGAATGGATTATGGTGGTGGTTTGGCCTATTGTGATGCCAGTTTGGGATGGGGTGAGTTGGAATGGTGGGTGGTGGTGGTTAAGTGAGGTGATATAAAAAGCCAATGGTACAATGGTAATGAGATAAGTTATAAGTCAAAATTCAATAACCCTGTTAGTTTAAGGGTGAGTCCTCAGAATAAATACAATCAATGATACTAATTAAGGATTTTGCTAAACCTCGGGTGGGATCATGAAGATTACTCTAACTTATAATTACTGATTTGTTCTGTAATCTTGCTAAATGTAATTGCAATTAATAACAAATGTCATCAAATTAAACAAAGTTAGTATTTAGTGTCTCTAAATTAAAAAAATTAAAAAAATTTGTTTGTTTTGTCCTTAAATTAAACAAAGTTATTATTTTAGTATTTCTTAAGTAAATTTGTATCCGATTTTTAGTAGTTTACGAAAAAATTGTACCTAAATTGATAATATCCCTTTTTATTTCTTCATCACAACACGTTAATTATTTCAAAATCACAATAATACTAAATTAGCCCTAATAAACAAAAAAAAAATTGATTATTTTCTCTTGACAAGGCTTACTAATTCATGTTTTCATAAAATAATATCACCAGAAATTGGTTGAATATTTTATTTGATTTTAATTATTTAAACTATTTATTAAAAGGAAAATGAAGCATTGACTTTGGAGTTGGCTCAGGCGTGACTAGAGGTGTCATTGGGTTGTGTAATACCTAAATTTTTACTATCTGTCATGTCGTGGGTCTTGCCATCCTAAGCCCTGAGACAATTCATGTTCTATAGTGTTGTGCTGACCCACAAAATTTGAAGGTTTGCGACATGATCCGTTATATATCTTGTTATGTCATGTCACATTTCATGGGTCATGTCGTGCCGTGGGCTTTTCTTTAATTTTTTTAAAAATATTTTTAAATTATGATAACTTGATTTATTATTGATAATTTCTATAATATATAATAATCATTATGATATAAAATAAAATAATGAAACATTGAATTATTAATTGAATTTTAACATTTTTTATTATTTATAAATTATAATTTATATAAATTATAAATAAAAACTTGAAAATTATGATTAATAATTAACGTTGACAATTATATCTTTATTAAAAATACAAATACATAAACACGATACAACTTCAAAAAAATACCATACATCTTAGCAATAATTAACATTAATTTTTTAGTTTTTTTAATTTTTTTAATTTTTTTTTAAGTATTTCATGCTATGCCAATCCACTAATCTAGTTTTAACGTTCGAGCATGACACAGATTATAATAAACCATGTCATGCCATACCCAATTTCATATTATGTTTCTCCATATCGTGCCACGGACCGACTCACTGACTCACTGACACCTCTAGGCGTGACTGACTCAACCAGAAGCCACAACCGTTACAACATCACTATCTATTTCTTAAGAAGAGCTTTCTTACAATTTCAAGATCGGACGGTTAAATAAATAGTAGTTTCTCATTGCGGTTGACTATCTCTCGATCAAGCCGTTGATAATCTGACACGCATATGAGATGCAAGTTGAGAAGTTTCTTTCAAGTGGTTGTGTATTTTGTCAATATATTATTTGCTGGTAACAGCCTGTGCTGAGAGGAACCGGTGATTGCCAGCAGCTCAATTTTGCCACGTCACTGGCTGTCGGTGGACTCCATTTTTGCACGTTTATGTATCCAAAATACCAAATTAATTTGTATTTTTTGTTTCTTCAAATTACGAACTCTACCAGCTTTTTTGGACAATAAAATAATGGAAAAACTAAAACGATAAAAAGACAAGCAAAGCAGCGGTACCATCAGTATTTAGCTAGCTGGAAGGAGTGTAGAGAGAGATGGCGTATTGAATGGGCGAAGAATGCTGAGTTACTCTTTTTGCCCATTCTCACAACAATAAGTAATTACACGGATCTGTTTTTGTAAATCACTGAAAACAATAACGGTTTTTTTGGCCATTGATTCCTCAACATGCAAGCCAATGCTGGTATGGTGGCCGGCTCTCACCGCCGGAACGAGTTGGTTCGGATTCTGCACGATTCAGACAGCGGGGTTTGTATTTTTAGCCTACCCTTTTCTTAGTCAACGCTCAAAATTTTTACTTTGTGTTTCATTTTTGTTTTTGTTTTGTGTGTGTAATTCTGATTATTAGCTTGTGGATCTGATTGGTAACTCTCTGAAAGTGACTTTGGAGCTTGATTTTGAGTCGTTATCATTGATTTGAAAACAAGATGGTGATTGAATATCAGTTTAGATTAACGAACTTTTGACTACAGTGTTGTAAGTAATTTTCATTGCTTGCTTTGTGGTGTAAATGGTGTTTAGATCTGAGTGTTAGTTATATGAAAATGCCTTTTTAGTTTGAAGAGATGTGTAGTGCTTGTACTTTGATCTTGAGATTTTAGTCTGACTTGTAGAGTTTAAAACGTTTTTGGAATAGTCCTTTAGGGTTATTTATTAATGAGTTTTGGTGTTTTGATCAGATTGTTGATTGGCGCAAAGTTTTGTCATTAGTGGTTATCTAAGTAAATTCTTGGTTTTTCTATGTTGATTTGTTTGGAGTAGGTCTTTGCAGCTATGATCTTGTTGTGTGTGCTTTTCTTCTAATTCTGTAAGGCATTTATCAGAATTATGGTTTTGACACCTGGATTTAAGGATATTTCATCCATTTGTTAATTATCTAATTTTTTGGTTTATGTTCATGTTCAGTGGCTTACGTGTGCTATCATTTGGGTGCATGAAATTTGAGATCTTGATGATTTGTTGTTCATCCCAGGTGGATTTAACCGTCTCTTGTCCTCTTAGATGCAACATGCTGCTAAAAATGAACTCTTTGTAGTTTCTTATTTTTTTTTTTGTTCTACATATTTTCTTTCTTGGACACGCATATGATACATGTTCGAATGCTGGTTACAAATGTGTGCTATTGCCTATTGGGTTTATGTATCATAGGACATTATTTTTACTTAACACGTTTAGGTTTGGACAACTCTGTGGAAGAGCTTAGGAACTGCTACATCTGTTGATTTCATTGTTATGCATAGCAAAGTTGAAAAAAGATAGATGTATATGAAGATGCAAGAACTCCTTGTTTTTTTTACGATATTCACTGGTTGTGAAATTAATCCGTCTCTTATAAAAAAAAAAAAAAATAAATAAAAGAAAAAACAAGTTATGAAATTATTTAGTAAATTTTTCCTGTCTGCACCGTAGTTATTGCCACAAATAATTGGGACTTTATTAAACAGTTGAGTGTGCCTTTTGTTTTTCATCATCAAATTTAATTTTTGGTTATATGAACGTACAACTTGTAAATTTGAGTGCAATTAAATCAAAACATGGTATTTTTTTGTTCTGATTTTTGATTCCTGACCAGTGCATTGTGGATTCTGCAGCCCAAACCCCTGAAGAATTTGAATGGCCAAACAT
>WYDK02027222.1:0-18412 GCA_009867345.2 Toxicodendron radicans
TTTTTTCAAAACACATTCTGAATATGTATTAAAATGTTTTGCTGAGAAGCATTTTTCTTGACCAAAACTCACTGACAGCAATGTTTCAATGCTTTCCAGATATTTTTAAAGCAAAAAAGGAAAATACTTTTCATATTTCCGCCCTGCTGTCAAGCCTCGAATAAAATGAAAATACATCCAATCATTAAAAATAATAAAAATAAAATAAAACCTGCAGAATTATAGCTTTGAATTTGGTTATAATAAAACCTTAACGTGCACTAAAAGCTCCCCTCCGATTATTATTAGTACCAGGAAATAATTTTCCCCATTCAAACTAACTTAATATTCTAAGTTTTTATTCTCATTATCGTTTATTTTAAATTTTAATTTTTAAATTAATATCATTAGTTATTATTCAATCGTGATTAAAGGTGTTCGGGATAATTGAACCGATTTTCAAGTTTAAAGATTTCCCCAAACCAGTTTAATTATTACCTGGTTATTAAAAATCGTTTAGCTGGTTAATAATGCATTATATTAAAAAAAAATATATATATATATATATTATTTTCTCTTATTACTGATGTTGCAATGCTGAAACGAGGAGGTCCAAAGAAGGCCTTAATAATGCAATTCTACTCCAGTCCAAATACTTGTACAACCAAACTGTCTGTGACTATGTGTCTACCTTTGCATAATTCACGTGTTCACTCGCCACTTCCCCCGCTGACTCACTCAGTGCTTCACGAGTCACTCAATTAACTCACCAATCCTCGCAAATTAAGTTTTAACAGACTCAGACTCAGAGCAGTACAGTACAGACTACAGAGCCAAGCCACCTTAAATATGGGGTGTGACCTGTCGTTTTGTTGACCAACACTTGACCTCAAGCCGGTATACGTGGAGTTTTATGCAGAAAGATCTGGCACACTCTTCCATTAGCGCGTGTGATGTAAATAGTGATTGCCCAATGCCAGACCCAAATGCCAAAATGAGACATATTTGGTGATGATTGTAGGCTTAAAGGAGTGGGTCATTTTAGGGTTCTTTTAGAACACGCAAATGGGCAATCACTGAAGAAGAAAGTACCAAAATGAAAATGAAATTGTTGTTGGTGGATATTTGATAATTGATACTGATAGTAAGAATAGTATAAGTGCTTTTGATTGTTTTCTTCATACCAGATAGATTATTTAACACAACAGATTATGGCATGTTTGGCTTAAAGTAAAAATAATGTTTAATCAATGTTTAGGTAGAAGTGCTTTAGTTTGTCTTTTTCAACTCTCCAACTAATATATTCTATAACTTAAACACATCTGTATCCACTTTAGAATTTCATCAACACAAAAAGGCTGCCCCTGCATCTGGAAAGACCTTTTGTTTTTATGAATTTTTGATTGCTTAATTTAAATTAATAAAAAAAAAAATGAATGTTGTACGCTGACAAATATAATTATAACACATTCGAATAAAAAATAAAATAAAATGAAATTACCATAAAGGACGTAAGTCACAGTATCGGTACTGTTGGTAACGGTTTCGGAGGGGCGCAGGCGCACTTTCATAAAGAAGAGTAGTGGCAGACACGCGCTCGCAAGACAAGAAGAGAGGAAACTGGAAAGACATTTAGACGAAGCGGTCGAAGCCCAACAATTTCTCCATTCCCCACTTTCACGTGACTTCACACTCAAAGTCCCACTACATATCCAGCTGCTCCGCAACAACAACGCCACCGTCCCCAGTTCCCTGACCCTCCTTTTCCAAAACCCTACCAACACAGCAAATGTTACACAAATGACAACCAAAACGACACTGTTGCTCTCCCTCCTTATCCTCTCTTCTACTACCACCACAATCGCCGCCCAATATCCACCATTAACGGACTCACTTCTTCCATCCGATGCCGTTTCGTTACTTTCCTTTAAATCACAAGCGGACTCAGATAACAAGTTACTATACGCGCTTAATGAGCGTTACGATTACTGCCAGTGGCAAGGCGTAAAATGCTCTCAAGGCCGGGTTGTTCGCTTCGTTCTTCCCGGTTACGGTCTCCGAGGCACTTTCCCTCCCAACACTTTAACTCGCCTCGACCAGCTCCGAGTCTTGAGTCTAGCCAACAACTCGCTCACAGGTCCGGTTCCCGATTTATCTCCACTTGTTAACCTCAAGTCTCTTCTTTTAAGTCACAACTTCTTCTCCGGAACCTTCCCGCTTTCCATTCTATCGCTCCATAAACTTACTGCTCTTGATCTGTCATATAATAACCTAACGGGTTTGATTCCGGTTAACTTGACCGGTTTAGACAGGTTATACTCTCTTAATCTAGAGTGGAACCGGTTTAACGGAACGCTTCCACCTCTGAACCAATCATTTCTTGTAACGTTCAATGTTTCCGGCAATAATCTAACTGGAGCGATACCGGTGACGCCTACTTTGTCTCGGTTCGGCACATCAGCTTTCTCATTGAATCCGAATCTCTGTGGTGAGATTATTAACAAAGCTTGCAGTTCTCGACCACCGTTCTTCGAATCACCGAATGCCACTAGTACTTCCCCATCTTCACCGCTCGGACAAAGCGAGCAATCACAGGGAATAGAAGTTCTAACACCGCCGTCATCACCAACCCATCACAAGAAAACAGGATTAATTATCGGGTTCAGCATCGGTTTTATCTTGTTATTTTCATCCCTTTTGTGTATTTTCTTAATGGTCAGAAGAAAAGGCAGCGAAAGAAGAAACGCAAAAGAAACAGAAACGCAGTCGTTTGACAACACGAATGCTTACCCTGAACCAGAAACGACTTCAAGAATAGCTGTTGAAGAAAACAAGTTCCAAGTAGAAACAAAAGCTAACAAAATCCAAGTTGAAGAAATTTCAATATCACAGAGGGTGAAAAAGAGCGGGAGTTTAGTATTTTGTGCAGGTGAATCTGAAGTGTACAGCTTAGAGCAACTAATGAGAGCTTCGGCTGAGTTGCTAGGTAGAGGAACCGTTGGGACAACGTACAAAGCCATACTTGACAACCAGCTGATTGTGACAGTTAAAAGACTTGATGCTTCAAAGACCGCCATTACCACCGCTGAAGTGTTCGAGCAACAGATGGATGTTGTTGGTGAGCTTAGGCACCCCAATTTAGTGCCCATTCGAGCTTATTTTCAAGCTAAAGGAGAGAGGCTTCTTATCTATGATTATCAAGCAAATGGTAGTCTCTTCAATCTCATTCACGGTACGTCTGAAATTTTGTTACTTTCGTTTTTCTTTACTCAGTGAGTCAGGGAGCTCCCGAGTGAACGAGTTGAGTGTTGTGTTAGTTTAGTTTTTTCCGCTTGGCGTGGAAAATTTAGACAAATTACCGAAATGCACGTGTAATTGCGTTTCTGACGTGGCCACTGTGACCGGGAAGTGGTATGTGTTTGTGATGTGGAGTGATGTTATTTGGTTGAGGAAGCATTCTTGACCATAGGCTAAGATATGGCGATGAGCCGTGTTGAGTGTCGCAGCTTTTTAGAATTTAAACTTTTGGACCCAACTCTTTTGTCGATTGTACCAAGAGTAAGCGATTTTTCTCAGGATTGCTTCAATGTCACCTTTCGACTCAAAATGTTTTAAAATATCATTTTTTTTTCACCCAAAAGTTTATATTTTGACATCTTTCCTAAATTATCACATTTCTCTTTAGCAATTATTATTCATCAAAATCCCTTAAATTTTGTTTTCATCAATCGTCACAATAGATTGATTTGTGGAACGTTCAGACATTTGTGGAATGTTTAGACATTTTTTACAAGTCAGATTTTGATCAATTTTAATGACCAAAATATTTATAGACATCCTTCTTTAAAGCCTTAATAGTTTTGATCAAATTTTTTTTTTGTTGACTGTGAATCGAAAAGTATGTTCTGATAGTAACGAGAATATAAAATTCGGATGAAAAATTGTCATTCAAGTAAATCTTGGGTGGGAAAAAAGTCGTTTACTCTTGTTCCAATGCCGACAGTCACGGCATCGTTTTCTAAAATTAAATGAAAATGAATTGGGACATATCCGTGCAATGCTCGCTAATGGGACCAAAATAAATAATTGACTTGATAACATAGAGGAAGACCTTTGTTGCTTACATTAAATGTGCCTAGTTTTCTTCTGTTGTAGCTCAGGCCTCATGTTAACTAATATCTGAAAAGGAATTTGCTAATTTTCTATCATCGCTTTGATTTTTTTTTGTAATGAGAATAGTTGTTCTTATAGTAGAGGTTAATGACCGTTGTACAATATTTAATTAACCACGTTTCATATTCTTTTCTAGCTGTATTATATATGATATATCCATTGCTTATAACTAAGAAGAAGTTGAAAATGTGGATAGGATCAAGATCAACAAGGGCAAAGCCTCTTCATTGGACATCATGCTTAAAGATAGCAGAGGATGTGGCACAGGGCCTTGCTTATATCCACCAAGTATCAAGGCTAGTTCATGGCAACTTGAAATCCTCCAATGTCCTCCTTGGAGCTGACTTTGAGGCTTGCCTCACAGACTATTGCATTTCCATCCTTGCAGACTCTTCTTCTATTGAAGATCCTGATGCTGCAGCCTATAAAGCCCCTGAGACTCGCAAATCCATCCGCCAAGCCACCCCGAAGTCGGATGTCTATGCTTTTGGAGTCCTCTTACTGGAGCTTTTGACGGGTAAACACCCGTCACAACATCCGTTCCTTGCACCCCATGATATGCTTCATTGGGTCAGAACAACGAGGGACAATGACGGTGGGGATGGTAACCAACTTGGAATACTTACTGAAGTTGCTAGTGTTTGTAGCTTGACATCACCAGAACAGAGACCGGCAATGTGGCAAGTGTTGAAGATGATACAGGAGTTAAAGGATAGTATACTGGCGGAGGACAATGCAACTTTTGGTTACTCATAGTCATTTTCTACATTGAAGAAAATCAAAACTTGGAGGCTAAGTTGGAAAATCTTACTGAACTTCATGAGGCCTAGCTGGAGGTTGAGGAATTTTTTTTTTTTTTTTTTTGGAGTTTATCAGTATAGAAAATCGATTGAATTCATCTTTTGCAATCACGTATATGTATCATAAATTTGTGAAGGCAGCTTTTCTTTTCTTTTCTTTTTTCCCATTGTTTTCAGTTTTGACATTGGCTTTGAACGAAAGTTCACTATTTTAATTATGCCGTCAAATGTAGTGATGTACCCTAAAAGAAGTCCTAGGTTAACGTTAAACAAATCGGCCAATAGTACTACCTGAATTCTTTTTTTAAAATTCCGGTACTCTAATACATTTAAATATTAATTTTTTTTTTAATTATTCCTTCGGACTGGGAAAGAAATAATAAATAGGGATGAACTGTTAGGTAAGAAACATTATAAAATGTTGGCAATCAGAAAGCAGGTGTGGTGGAGGTGATGAGTCGGAGGCATGTCTTTTGAGTTCTGACAGATGAACCACGGCCATGGGAATTGCCCAAGTGGTGTGGCAGGTGGCAGGTGTCAGGTGTTGTAATTGTTCAACTAACGAAATTCAGGTGGGGAATCAATAAGATCACTTTCTTATACTTGTACATAATTTATATCCGTGCGTGATTCGATATTCCTCATCGTCATCTTCAAGTGATTCAGAATTTTGTGTTTACCCTCGTGCAGAGTCAGCCCAGGCCCAACTACAACTAAAAGAAAGATCATTTAACAGGCCGATCTAGGCTACGAATTTGAGTGATTAAGCCCCTATAAACCTCTTATTTCATAAGTATAATAATAGTACACAGCAAGGAGTTGAGTTGACAAAATAAAAGAAAGATGGATTCACATGAGAGAAATGAGACATATAGGGCTTAATTGTAATATATGGTATTAGGCTATTTGCTTTCATAGAAGCCTTCCCATGACTGGAAACATGACGAATGAATTTTACAAGCATTACAAAGGCCTTTTATAGGCTACAAACCGCCTCACATAAGCCAACTAAAACCATTAGATTTAGAACAAATTGGCACCAAGACTACATTTAATAGCCCTAATGATACAAGTTGATTAACTTTGATGGCAGCTATCTCTTTGGTGGAAAGCCACCCAAATTGCACCTGTACATAATACTTGTTTTATTTTTAAATAGGCGCTCAGATTTTAAAAATATGCGCCATAAGAGCTCCACCATAGCAGATGGAAAGCCCCAAGTTATGTTTGACATAAATCTTGATAGTAAGGCACAAGCTTGTTCCCAGATATTCTCAAATTAACTTAGCACAATTAAAACACAGATAAGGCACAAACTAATGAGCTCATACTCTTATAAAGAAAACCATTATTACAGTAATATGTACACAAAATGAGAAAAAAAATAAAAATAAAAAGAAATTTGAAAGCACGATGTTGCACAAAACTTTTGACTTAGCAAGAGAATTTCTTCCCTTTCATCGTAACTAACAAAAACTTAAAAAAGAATACAACAAAATACAATATCACACTATCACATCTACAACATATGCAACGATTCTTAGTCACCCTTTTGCTACTTCCTGTATCTTATGTGAACCCACCAGCCTCACAAGATGCTCTCAAGTATCACTATAAAACTTGAAGATAACATCAGCTGAGTCGCACAAATTGCGATCTAACGTGTCAATACTCAATACCATTAGACAATGGAAGCACCAACCTCCTCTTCCCTATTTACAACATGTCTGCATCCAAGTGAAAGAAAAAGACAAATCGACTTAAGTTATGTTTTCAAGTTTTCTTGCTCAGAAATGTCAGAATTAATGAATATTGAATATGACTGCAAATGGAGCTGCCCTGGTTTCAAAACAAATAATTGGAGGTCAAATGTATTAGCCGCTGAAGATGGCAGATTTCCAATTACTTTTAAGGGAGTAGTTATGAATATTGTCATGGATTTGTGTTATTCAAATTAGCAACAAATCATGCAGTCAACAAATTAATCAACAAATCTACACAGCAGGCTGGAACTGAACCAGCTCTACTTTGAAGTCATCAGGAGTAGCAAATTAATGAATTCCACTGAAGCATGAATGAAGTTTCAGTGCTACTATTGAAGTCAATAAAACACCAAAACAGCAAGAGGAAGATTACCTGCAGTCATTCTTGTTATCACTCGGCCATAGGTCAGATCTTATATAGCAGTCTAGATGTATATACAGGAAAAAGAGAGCTGGTGAAGAAGAGGTTATCATGTTATATCACATCTATTAGAGCCTGTTGGCGGGGCCTTGACCTCATGATTGTCTCATCACTGTGCTTGATCCATTCTGAGAGTTTCCAAGGCTTCTGCCACTTCCATTTGAACTGAAGTAGCCACTGATGATGGCTCCTCTTCCACCTCCACAGTTTACCAGTTTGACCTACAGTAGCCAGTTTCTTCATTGACAAGTGTCCAACTGGAACCATCTGCATTCACAATCACCTCTACTTTGTTGATCAAGCCGAAAGACCAAATCAAAATGAAACCATTGAGCAGAAAAATTACCTTTCTCGTTTGGTCTAGGAATGCTGCTGACTCTTTAACTGACCCATTAGCAATGCCAGGTGTAAATTTGAGTTGCTTTGGTGCTGGAAGTGACACAGGAGATAAGGGTCCACTCATTTCGTCCACTAAGTGTTTTGATGAATTACGTGAGTTCCCCTGTAGATTGCCCTTCAAAAGTATAAGAACAATGACCAAAACTAAAAATAGGAGTTCAAAGACAAAATTTTGTCAAAAAAGTTCAGCAGTTTTCATTAGAGTGCCTCAAAAACATTTGTCTCACATTTCAGGATTGTCTCAAATGAACAAAAGCACCAAGTTAGAAGGTAAATGGTAGTCCTCAGAATATTTTAACTGAGATTAGGATGCTATATTGAGCTTGCTGTTTTCATCCTATATCATCAAATACAAAGAAAGATACTAATTTATTTTACCAGCTTACATGAGAACTTTATCCAATAGAAATAACAAACTGCAAACTGTTGGGTAGATATCTTACCGAAGGTGGTGTAGCCAAGGCAATGGCAACAGCTTGCTCTCTCATCTTTTGCTCCTTAACGAGTTCTTTTCTCTGTGCTTCACTTTGCTGTAATAAAGCTACAAACTCATTTAGTTGCTCTTTCATGTCTTTAATTTCCATATCTTTTTCCCACAACTGGCACCTGTTGAAAGATGAGTACTGAAAGTATTAACACTCAAGAAATCACTTAACAAAAGATATCATCTCTATTGACAGTTGCTCACAGTTGATCCCAACCACTGAAACCAAAATCTAGATATCATATAGGGTCAGAACGTGACAAAGCCAAGGATTGTTTTTATGTAAAATGGTTCTCAAAGTACATTAATGCATTTATATATTTATAATGGCCAGATAGCAAGGAAAGAAGATTAAATTGTCTTGCACTTTGCAGCCTGAAAAAAAATGTAGGAACATCCTAAACTAGGGAGATTTAAAATCTTGCACTCTTGTAAACAACACAAGACTCGAAACAGCAATTTAAAGGTATATGGAAGACAAGAAACCATGCATCATCAATTGTCAACATCACTGGAGGAATCAAAGAAATGGAAGGATATATAGGAAATTCATATCGACAATTAGCTATGGAATGTTTTGATTCTTTTGTTGATAATAAGAATAAATTCAAGCAGGAATGAAGTGTTTGTACAATAAGGATGCATGAAAATAGGTTTTCGCTGTTTCTTGTTTATTAGCTTGTCACCTTTTTTTTTTGGGGTTAAATTACAAGACTTTATTCTTTTCTATTTAACTATTCATAACAGATCATAAAAGGATACTCAAAATAACTACACTTATCAGATGAAAATAGTGCAAAATTGCATGAATAACAAGTGAAAAAAAAAACATTCATATTCTCACTAGGTTGGGTAAATACCTTGTTTGCGCAGCAACATTAAACATATACTGAAGCAAATTCTTAGCATCTCCCATAGAGCGTAAATGGTTCCAACGCCCACGACCAATTAAGGAACGCTCTCTTTCTTCTGCCTCTGAAAGTTGTGAAGCCATCGCCATGAGTGCATTTGAAGACATGCTCAGCATGTTCTCCAGAGAAGCCATTCTAGCCATTCTTGCATTTGGTGATAAGGATAACAATCTAAATAGTTATTAAACACAACCAGTAAGCAGAATAGAATTTATTCCTCGTAGAAGTTAAGACACTGCTACAGTTCAGTAATTATTGCTATTATAAAGTATATGGCTAAAGTAAAGGTCTCAGCTTTTTCGGTGTAAAAGTAAACATATGGGAGGAAAAAAAGGGTTAATAAAGAGAAAAATAGCAGATTAGATACCTGGACTGTCCATTTTTCCCTCTCTGGGGACTATGGCCATTTAATGACAACTGTTCCACTTGTTTCAATACAGACAACTCCTGTGCCAATGCAGCTTGCCTGTAAGATTTGTAAATAATTTAGAAATTCATAAACAATTTTGACAGGGTAAAAATAGCAAATATAAGAAGAAAAAAGTGCCCAAAACATACACTTGGCTTTGCTTCTCGTATTTAAAACGAACTTCATGCACATTCACTGTGACTTCTAGCTCGTGGTCAAGCCACTTCTGGAGAGATTTTTCATTGCTCTAAAAAATAAAAACAGAATTAAAAACTTCCTGTCATTATCTCTGCATCATAATTAGTAATAAATTCTCTTGGGTTTGAAGTTAGAAAAAAACGAAAAATACAAATGTTTAGTAAGTCAACTAAACCAACCTACGAACCGTCGAACCCTGTTATATGGTTGATTGTCCAAGTATTTTTTTAAAAAGCAATTTTCTCTGGTCAGGAAACCTAACCAACCACAACCAAACAGGCTGCTGGATATGAAAAGGTATTGACTAATCAAGGTTAACATGCAGCAGTATGAGGGCTGTTAAGTGTGAATTGTACCTGTCCATTTGGTGTATGTCCATTGGAATTAACTGAAAGACATAACATCAAAATTAGGAAATAAGCAAAGACCAAATGATTACAAAACAAAAAGAAAATGATATTCACCTGAGTTGTCACGTGTAGATGACTTTCGGGCTTCCAGCAACTCCTTTAGCCTTTTGGTAGCCATTGCCGCCTCCTCAGTCTTTCGTTGAAGAACCTGCAAGAAGTACAATGATTGGAAACAGTATGAATCTCTATGGCTGCATCTTACAGTAATCAACAGAAGACACTGACGCAACATGTGTTCTAACCAAAGATGAAAACACTTAAGTTTGACTTTCTTTAGGCAGAAAGAAATACTTTTATGATTGCATCTCAATGGTGTCACTTTTTCAGAGTTTCCAGGCTGATTCTAACTCTCAAATTTCATTTCTGCATGGAACTTCTTGTTCACCTATATATATTCTGTCAACTTCATACTTGATGGTTTTCACTTATTTTTAACGGAGGTTTGGTTAATTACAGTCTGAGTGTACCTTCTTCTTCATCTTCTATTTGCAAGGTTCAATTCTTTTTCTTTTTCCCGTCTTTTTAAAAAAATTCCTTGGTCATATTACTTTTACATCTTTTACCCTATTATTTTGACATCATACTTATCTTGCCATTTGTCAAAAGAAAGAGAAGAAGGGTGTCATCTAGTTATCTCTCTCTTTTCCGTCAGCTTTTACCCTAAGCCTGAACCGGATCAATCCTCACTCACAGTGCTATAATGTTGCCTCAATACTTATATAACTAGGTCAGAATAAAGCTATGACTGGATGTCTAGTGATTAACATTTCAAAGATCATTAATCTTCCAAATCCCACAGAATATTGGTTCAGATCAATAGCCAATCTAAATCCAAGATATACAAGTCCGGCACCAAATCCCACTTGAACCCCATATTTGTAAAGCAAAAAAAGTGCACCAATATTTTTCACAGTGGACCAACCAAGAGATATCTACATGTAGGATAAAAGCCCCATGTTCTGAACTAGAAACCGGGGATCCATAAGAAGTTTATTTTTTTCCTCTTTTATTGCCAAAACTTCCCTGACCTTTTCTTAGCGTTCATAAAGTTCTAGACTAATTTGTGCTATATAATATCCTTGGCCTCTTGTTGAAACCAAAGGTCTTACCCACTCAACCTAATCTTCGGGGTTGGAGATCAGCAAAACACTAATGACTATTTCCTTCCAATAGACAGACATTACAACACAGAATTATGATACATGTTATCAAACAATTGCAAGAAATAATTCTTTTACCATTTTCTGGCGTTGATTCAGTGCTTCAAGTTTATGTCGCTCATATTCATTTCTCCTTCCCTCCTTCTTGAGCTGTTTGGGAGATATGAAAATAAGAATTGTGGTCAAGAAATATACATGCAAAATACAAAACACAACATAAAAGAATTCAGCACGATTAAAATTTAAAAATATTTTCAAGATCACGGCAATCAGAAGTATAGAAACATGATTCCAATTATCATTACGATCAAGAAGCATGATCAGGTCAACAAAAGCATTAAAAAATTTCTAGAAATGCTTTAGAAAGTGAAGATAAAAATTTCTTTTTCTGGAACATTTAATCGCGCATTATTTATCACAACTGATCTACTATGTGTTTTGTGTGCATGTGTCACTCCAATAAGCACATTATAAATTTCCAAACTACATGTGATGAGAATCTGTCTAAAAGAAACTGACTTCAAATGAAAGCAGAGATTTAGTTGCAAAGTTAAAACATATCTTTTTACCAGAAATCTCGACTTACTGATGCATTACATTACATTGTGAAGCATGGTTTTTGAAGCAGAAGATCCAATGCGTTTGAAAATACTTAAAACAATAGACGACTAAAATTTATTGTAGTAAATTACCTGAAGCAATTCCTTCTCTCTAGAGGCCTTCCATTGTCGAAATTGCTCTGATTCTTGTTTTATCTTATGTTGCAACTGAACCTGCAATGCAATAAAAAAAGCAGGAAATATCCCAAAATCATAAATACTGTGGTCACTTGTGTAGTTGATCTAAACTTGGTAAAAGCCAAAAATAAAACCAACCTTTTGAGCCTTCATATAGTGAATTTCAGCCTGCAACCGCTTTGCTGCTTCATCGCTTTTTTGTTTTTGCTTTAAAAGCTGAACCTGGCTTTCTTGTTTCTTCTTAAGTTCTAAAATCTGAATTTGACAATGAAATTAGACAGCAATTAAGCAAGAAATCAAGTTCA
Organism: Toxicodendron radicans; assembly: GCA_009867345.2. Lineage (NCBI taxonomy): Eukaryota > Viridiplantae > Streptophyta > Magnoliopsida > Sapindales > Anacardiaceae > Toxicodendron > Toxicodendron radicans. The sequence continues at coordinate 12,150 of WYDK02027222.1, forward strand.
TGGCAACAGATTGATAACTAAATAAAAGATATTCTCACCTGTGCCTCAAGTGATTTTAATTTCTGAGCATGAACATCTTGCGTTTTGTTCATATGTCCATCAGAATTAGCAGCAAGGTTCTCTACTTCAGTCAACAAACGGTCTCTCTCTAGCTGTGATAGTAGTATATAACATCAGCAATCAAAGTGAAGGTGTATTTAATAACTAAAAATAAAATAATTTCCAACTTAACCTGCACAATCCTTTTCTCTTCCTCGAGTTCCATGATTTTCTTCCCAAAGTGATGCTTGAGTGCTTGAGGGTCAATCCCTTCAAAGAGTTTCATCTCAGACTACATTGAATTAAAAACGGCGGGGCAGATGTTAGATTTAAGGTTTTGGATTAAACTCTGTTAATTAACATCCGAGTGCATTTTTGGATGATTTGTAAAGACTAACAGAAAATTAAACGTTCATGTTATAAGGTGCTTTGGGAGCAATGACATTGTATGGCTGGCCACAGGAACGATATATGCTCGGTGATTACTTCACCAGTTCCATATACAATATGTTTGTCATCATTAGCATCTTAGTTCAACAAAAAACCAGGATGAAGTAGGATATGATAACAAAAATCCCAACAAATACCTTAGTTTGCAATTCTTTAATAATCAGAGCCCTACTTTTGGATATAACTAACTTTTGTGCCTCCTAATGCGGAAAAAAGCTTAAATTATTGATAATTGAGCAGAAAAAAAGGTAGCAATGGTTTCCCAAGATATCCAACACATAATACTGAAAATCTAGGGGCAATAGATGTCATTCAACATTATTGGTAATGCATGCACACTTAATCCTTTTTATAGGCTAAAGCCGTAGAGGTAATGTAGAATGTTTTTAATGATGCAAATGTGAGCAATTCTAAGACACGTGTTCAGGAATATCCAAACTTGCATTACCTTTTAAACTTTTTGCCCAGACCAACATTATAAATCATATGATGAATTCCTAGGTATATACCAATTTCAATTTCTCATGTAAACAAAAGTTGAGGTTCAAAGTATTCTCTTTCAAGCCTATAAATAAGTAAATAACCAATAAATATATATGAATAATTTTACGAGTGCGGATAAATCAAAGCCTATAAATAAAACCTCTTTCTGCTCCAAACGCTTGTTCAACTCATTCAATTCTTTATCCATGGTACTTCGCCGAAGTGCATGCTCCAATTCTTTTGCTACTTCATCCATTTCCCCAGAATTTCCATCTGCATAAACGGCAATTTTGCCCAAATTCAGTAAAAAAGAAAAAGAAGAAAAAAGACGGAGTGACATGATAAATTACAGTTTTAATAGATAGAGCCATCTTCAAGATGATGCCGCACATCAGACGTACCCACTCGATAAACCCCATCCAAAACAGTAGTAGTATCAAAAGCAAATATTTAGGGGACGAGCAATGAAACTTTACCAAAATAAATAAAAGGAAAGCCAATAGTATTCCATGCTTTATCTAAAGGAAATACTGCTAAAGCTCATTCACTTTCACTTCCAGTATCTATTTTCTAAAGTGGTCTTTATTACAAAATAAATAGAGTAATATCAAACGTTCCAGCTTCATCAATTGTTATGACATGTGTATATACATTATTTGTCACATTATCTCATTATCCACATGTCAATGCAATTAAAGTTTCACCTCAGTTGAGATAAAGAAGTTGGGATCAATAGCATTACTCGAATTAATTAGTGGTTCACCCGATGTGATTTCATCCATTTGATAATCAGATGAGTCTATACTCTGAAAGCCCCTCTTAAGACCATCGCTTTTGGCAATACAGCCAGGACCTTCCTGAAATATATAAAAAGAAGAGAAGACATAACAATCAATCCAACATCATGATAAATATGTCACTGAACTAATAACATAAACATAAATTAACAAAAATTGTATTAGTATTAAAGTATATGATTGTCATTCAAATTAATACAAGGTGTGGAAATTTGAGAAAACATTCGGAAGGAGAAAAGAACTGATAAACAACTGTAGTTTCTCTTGACATACTTGAGCATCAATTTCACAGTCCCCCGCAACTGCACGTCTGCTGCGGTATACATGAAGTTCTCGACAAAGGTCTTCATTGGTAGCCTCCAGCCAAGTAATTCTATCTTTGAGAACCTATTCAACCAAAAACGTTATGTGCACCACCAAACAAATCCACAGGTATCTCCACATAGAGCAAGAAACAACTAACTTTGAGCAAAGATAGATTTATAGAAGGCTTGATACCTGCACTGTATCTGATGGAGCTTCTCCAACACGAGCACAAAGTTCAGCTTGTAAGAACTTTAGCTGCTGGCGCATCTTTTGCATCTCATTGGATATTAAATCTCTATTAACCTGTACAATAAAAAAAATAAAAAAAGAAAGAAAAGAAAAATTTTCATTGTGAAAAAGATATATGGAACTTAAAACTAGAGCAAGTTTCCCAATCTACAAATTGCAGTCTAGGGAGCATAACTAAACAAGACATGAAAAAGTCAAATGCAAGAACTTACAACAGGCTTATTCTGAATATTGCGAGCACGATTTGCATATTTGAGAGTGTTAAGACTTTCCTCAGCATTGATGTCAGCAGGACTTACACAAGCTATAAAAAGAGTAACATTCGCAGTATATAAGGTAACAACAAAAGAACATATAATTTCAAAGCTTAATAGTTACAAGCATAAAATCCCAATTGGGCAATAAAGGATCACTTAAACGTTTACCTATCATGACAGTTTTGCTGTTCCCACCAAGCGAATCCTGCCAAAAAACATACGTAAACGTAAATCAGAAAGTTCTTGAAAAAGAATAAAACAAATAAAAAAGAGAACAATTTTTCATTAATTAGCACTTCATCACTCATAAATCATGGCAGATCACGGTGCATTTATTAAAGGCTCAGAAGGAAAGTTCAAAAACAAGTATCAGCTAAAGGCCTAAACAATGAAGAAATAACAAATACTCAGCCTTGCTACAGAAAAGGACAGTTTAAAAGAAGTTATAAGATAAACAAGAAGATAGAAGTTCACAGTTCTGAAACAGATATTAGACAAATCCTCATGAGTATGTGCTATTAGACAATATACCATAAAGATCTAACAAAGCATCAGATAGTAGAGCACAAGCCAGATTTAATTAGATTTTTATGAGGCTGAATGATCCCATTTAATGTATGTTAGATTTAATGTATCCACTGAAGACAACTATCTGTATGTTACGTGTAATATGACTGATAGAGCTAGAGCTAGATCAAAATATAAACTTATATAATTTCATTATCAGGTCATCACTTAATATGCTAACATCAGCATTGAGATTTAGCAAGTAAATTATACTCTTAAACAGCTCAATCAAAACATCAACATGTAGTAATTGTACCTGCAAGAGTCGAGTCAATTTACTGTCCCGGTATGGAACATGTACACCCTCTTTCCGCTTTTTCTCATCTCCTAGTGCGCTGATAACATTACCAAGTGCAAGAAGTCCCCTGTTAATATGAATACCTGTAAGGGAATATAAAAATTGTTTTAATCGTCATTATCATTAGCACAAATAGAAAGACAATAAGTGATAAGTAGATATACCAACCTTCTTTCAAACGTAGACCATCAGAACCTGTTCTCTTAGCTCGTTCTGATCCAGCAAGATCAACCAAATGCAGCTTTGCACAGAAATATTCTTCACCCATATCTTCATCTGGAGTTTCATTATCAGGAGAAACTGAAGGGACTTTGCGCATTTGTTCTAATGTGATTGTGAAGATTGCATGGGACCGACTTTTATACACATGCAGAGGAATCACATGCCCCATCAGATTATGAAGATTCATTAATTAGTTATAACAATGAAATCTGTTCTTCCTACTAGAATTTTAATTATATTTTTTTTGTTACAAAAATCAACTAAAATAATTGCCAAGTTTCTGCAACAACAATATCCTTTTTTTAAAAAAATATTGCACTGGAAAGTAAATTCAGGTAGTAGAATTGCCAATCTCAAGTCAAGACCACTACAAAAACATCAATATCTCAAACAAAATGATGCTTGCATTCATGGTGTCCAACTTAGTTTACCATAATACAAATCCACTAGTATTTTGTTTATGAAGCCTCCTCCCTCCTCTTTTGTTTAATAGTCATGTACTCATGGTCAACCATAGAGGTGCTGCTGTGAAAATCTGGGAAGGACTAGAAAGCAAATACAATGTCTAGATAATTGTATAAAGAAAGACGGTGATCAACGCTAGAGCTAAATTTCCTCGACAACAATATTCTTTATCACACAATCAAAGTTAACACCCTCAAATCAGCACTAAAGTAGAGTGCACTCCGTCAGAATTTACTAGGATGGGAAGTAAAGATTGAATTTCCAAGGTTTACCTGGATTGGTTGTTCATATTTGTACTTCCGGTTGCCCGGCTTAATGATCCTTGCTCCAAGCAAGCAGCCATTTCTTGTAAAGTATTAATGGCAACTTCAGTTGATCCTGCTAGTGTTATGACTCCATTTGATGATTCACGAATTTGTATTGGAGGCCTTCCAGGAACAGTAACTTTCCCAGAGTGTCCATTAGCAATCACTGACTTATTCACAGATACAGAATCCAGCAAGTCCCACACTTCTTCCTTGAAAATCTTCAGATTCAAAACCTCTAATCAATCCTCAGCAATGAATTATAAAACACAAGAAAGAGCAGTCTTGAATGAAAATAAATGAGCCAGTCATCCCATACTAGCTTGAAACTAATGGCTTCAAAAGTGAAGCAAAATAATAATGATAATAATTATACAGTGAAAGTACCTCAATGAAGGAAACATGTAATTGGAACTCTGTTTGATGTCTCAATGTGTCGATTTTATTGAATAATGCATTCATTACTTGAGGAATCAATCCTGTCTGAGTACCTTCTTTAAGGCCAGTACCCATGGTGTATGTTTTGCCAGATCCTGTCTGCAACACTAGTATATGTCAACTGTGATAAAAGCTTCTTCAAACATGAGGCAAATTTGTACAGAGTAGATATTATTACCTGACCATAAGCAAGCACGGTAGCATTATATCCTTGGAATAAACCCTCAACAAGAGGAGCGGCACATTCTTCAAACATGGCAGAGGACGGAGAACCACCATTTCCATAGACATGATCAAACGTGAAGGAATGTGTGCCAATTTGTACCTGCGCCACACCCATTACCATTTTAAGTAACTTGTGATAGTAGCAAGATAACCCCAGAGATATATCAAGATTTGATGTATTCACATGAATTTATATAAGCTTCATCGAAGAATGCAGACTTTTCAGCTTCAATTATTGTAATTAGCATGATTTTTGAACAATTCAGTTTCGACTTTGACTTCCATAGTCTTTTTAAACTGGAAACAATCTTCTTATTAATAGTAAGATTGGATATCTAAACCAATTATTAAATTTCCCTCACAGTTTAAGCTCAAAAATCCAGCACTTTCGTTTAAGTAACACAAAAACAGCTAAGTGGAATATTTATACTTGGATAATCAAAACTAGAAACTAAGTCAAGCATTTATGAACAAGAAACAACAAGATGATATCGTCATAAGATAAGCTTCAAAAAATATGAGAATGCAATTGAATTGTTTAATTCTTAAGAAAAAAGGGTGAAAAGGAAAAGACAATCGATTTAGTTAATGGGAAATGAAATTGTGAAGTGGTGAAGGTCACCTGAGGCTTTCCAGGCGTAACAGTAACACATTCTTTACAACCTTGGGCACGTTCATCGCCAATTAAGGGACGTATGTGAACGGCAACCTTAACACTACAATTCTCTGATGATGTTTCCATGATGTGTGATAAAAGTGAAGAGAGTAAGAAACTCAGAAACAGACAAAGATAGTTTATCAATTTAGCAGGGAAATTAATCGCATTGTCTAATCAGCTGAGATTAGGATGAAGGAAAACGATGTAGCAACAGAAGAGCAGAGAAGCTCGGGTTTAAAATTTTTAATTTAACAGAGGGAGATAAAAGAAATGAAGTGGTAGACTAGTGGTGGTGGTTGTTGTTGTTGTTGTTGTTGTTGTTGTTGCTGGTGGTTTGGTAACTGAGAAAGTGGAAGCTGAAGCTAGGCGCGGATTAGAATTTGTTTGAAAATTAAGGAGAAGTAAGTAACCGCAAGATAGAAGAAGGATATCAACATTCAACAACTACTGATTGATTACTATCATTTTCGTTTTCCTTGTGCTTCACTCTCTCTCAGCTCTCTC
>WYDK02028064.1:0-20866 GCA_009867345.2 Toxicodendron radicans
TCAGTCCATTCCATTCCTTTTACTGTCATTTGATTGTGGCTATTGTTCTTGCTAATTGATTGTGGTTGTGTGTCTGAGGATTGCTTGTGTTGTTGGGAGCAAACGGGGTCTGTATTTGATTGGAAGTTAGGGAGGAGTTGATAGGTTCTATCATTTGGTATCAAAGCCAGTTTACTATGGTTAATACGAAGATGGAAGGAAGGATGAAAAGTTTAGAAAAGGACATGGGCACTGTAAAAGGAGACCTGAGAAGTGTTAAGGAAGATGTGGGTAATATCAAGGAGTATCTCTTGGAGTTACGGGAGTGGATTAGGCTAAAAGAGGAGAAGGAAAAAAGTAAAGAAGAATCGGCCAACAATAGGGAAAAGAACGGGAAGAGAACAACGATTGATCGGGAAATAATGGAGATTCGAATCGAAGTAGAGGCAATGGAGCAATAAGCAAGGATTGACGAGTGAGGAAGTTAGATCTACCAGTGTTCAATGGAGACGAACTAGATGGTTGGGTCTTCAAAGCTGAACGATATTTTCACATCAACCGATTCACCGATGGAGAAAAACTTGAATCGGTGTCTATTTGTATGGAAGGCAGGGCCCTAAATTGGTTTCAATGGGTCGACTCCAGATCACCATTCCACAACTGGGTGGGATTCAAACGAGCTTTAATTATGAGGTTCAGGCCGTCGTATAAGGGCTCTGCATTTGAGTCTTTGGTAGCGCTGAAACAATTGGGCACGGTGACTAAGTATCGGGAGAAGTTTGAGTTGTTCGCGGCACCACTAGCAGAGGTTGATGAAGAAATTTTGGTCGGAACTTTTCTCAATGGGTTGAAGGAGGAGGTGAAGGCAAAGCTATGTTTGGGCAAGCCCAAGGGATTAATGGAACTAATGGACCAAACCCATAATATTGAAGAAAAGAATTGGGTGATAGAAAAAGGGTGAAGCAAAGTGGGCCGACATCAATAGGGAACCAGGACAGAGGCCCAGTGGGTTAAACCCAACACGTATACCCGATTCACCCTAAGCCCAGACTCGCCTAGAATAGCTTAGGGATCCAATTCCCAAACTCCAGCTGAGAAATCCCTAAACTCCTCAATTCGACTCAATTCCAAAGAGCGATCGAGAGACTCGACGACATCTTGGGGTAGAGATAACAACTTCCGGTGACTTTCCGACATCGAAATACAATTCAAGTGTGAACGGGGTATTTGTTTTAAGTGCGATGAGAAGTTCAGTCCCGCCCATAGCTACAAAAATCGTTCACTCCAGCTTTTATTGCTCACTGGAGATGATGAAAATGGGGAAGATGAGGAAGTAACTGAGGTGGAAGATGACACTCTAGTAGAAGGTACTATCATGGCTCTGTCTATGCACTTTATTGTGGGTTTTACATCCGCCAACACCATTAAACTGAGAGGTAAGATTAGAGAGGAAGAGGTGACTGTTCTTGTAGATAGTGGAGCGACAAACAATTTTGTTTCCCAGGAGTTAATTCTTCGATTAGAGATACCAATAGAGAAGACCAAATCCTTTGGGGTTATGGTGGGTAATGGAAGCATGGTCAGGGGAACGGGAATTTGCCATGGGCTAGAATTACAAGTGCAAGGCTGGCTGGTAATGCAAGATTTCTTTCCATTTGAATTGGGCAGATGTGATGTGATATTGGGGGTGTCTTGGCTGAAATCTCTGGGGGAAATTAGTGCTAACTGGAATTGCTTAACTATGAAGTTCTTGAAGGAAGGGCGTCCGGTGGAATTGAAGGGTGATCCTTCTCTGGTGAAGACATGAGTCTCTCTTAAAGCTATGCTAAAATCGGTTCAACAAAAAGGGAATGGTTATATGATTGAATTCTATTCGATTGTGCACGAAATTCCACCACCAACAGCTACTCTGGATCCCAGAATTACTTCCTTGCTCGAAGAGTTCACGCCAATTCTAAAACAACCGACTGAATTACCGCCTCATCGCAGCCATGACCATCCGATTAATTTACGAGAGAATGCCCCTGTTTCGAACATTTGCCCTTACAAATATTCACATGCCCAAAAAAACGAGATTGAAAGATTAATCGAAGAGATGCTGGCTGTTGGTATAATCCAGCCTAGTACCAGTTTGTTTTCAAGCTCGGTGTTATTGCAAGAAAGATGGGAGTTGGCAATTCTGTCTCGACTACCACGCCTTGAATGATATCGCGATACCGGATAAATTTCCTATCCCGGCTATTAATGAGCTATTGGATGAGCTGGGTAGGGCAGTAATTTTTTCTAAATTGGACCTTAAGTCTGGATATCACCAGATTAGGGTCCGTGATGAAGACATCTCTAAAACGGCTTTCCGTACTCATGACGGTCATTACGAATTTCTTGTAATGCCGTTTGGTTTATCCAACGCACCGTCGACTTTCCAAGCATTGATGAACGACATATTCCGGCGTCACCTTCGCAAGTTTGTTCTTGTATTCTTCGATGACATTCTTATTTACAGTACTGATATCTTTTCCCATGTTTTACAATTGCAGCAGGTCTTCCAGATTCTTCAGGATGATCAGTTGGTCCTCAATGTCAAGAAGTGTCAGTTTGCACAAGCACGCCTCGAATATCTCGGCCATATAATTTCTGTTGCTGGGGTTGAAGTGGATCCGTCCAAAATTGAGTGTATGCTTCAAGCCTACTTTCGTGAAAAGCTTCCGCGGCTTCTTGGGGCTTACGAGGTATTATTGCAAGTTTGTTCGTAACTATGGACAAATTGCTCATCCATTGACTCAACTTTTAAAAAAGGATTCCTTCAAGTGGTCCACAGAGGCTCATTCGGCCTTTGAACAACTACAACGAGCTATGACCATCGTGCCCTTCCTGGCTCTGCCAAATCTCTCTATTGCCTTCGAAATACATATTGATGCCTCCAGTCATGGAATGGGGGCCGTTTTAATGCAACTCAGCAGACCAGTGGCCTTTCTCAGTAAAGCCTTTTCTATTTCCTCACGCCAAAAATCAGTCTATGAACGAGAAGTAATGGCTATAGTATTTGCTGTTCGCAAATGGAGCCATTACTTGTTTGGTCGGAAGTTTATCATTAAATCGACCAACGCAGCCTTGAGTTTTTGATAAACCAACGTCCAACCACTCCTGAACAACAGAAATGGATTGCTAAATTGTTGGGGTATCAATTTGAGATCCAATACTATCTTGGCACTTCTAATCCGGTGGTTGATGCCCTTTCTCGTCAGGAGCCCAAGGTTGCCCTCCAAGCCTTATCTACTGCCACGTTCCAGGGGTATGAGGAGTTAGTCGAAGAAGCTTTACAAGACAGTAAACTCAAGCGTCTTATCCAGGATTTGTTACTTCAGCCCCAATCCAAGCCCCATTATGCTCTACGCCATGTGTGCTTGCTTTACAAAAGGCACCTGGTCATTCCCTGTACGTCCAAGTTTGTTTCTTGGTTGTTAGAAGAATTCCATAGTACACCGTGTGGCGGACATTCTAGTTTTTTTCGAACATACAAGCAGCTTTCCGGAGTGGTTTTTTGGAAGGGCATGAAGGCTGATGTGCAGGAGTTTGTCAAGGCCTGAGGGGTTTGCCAACAAAACAAGTATTTGGCCTTACGTCCTGCGGGGTTGCTGCAACCTTTACCGATCCCTGATTTGGCCTGTGATGACTTATCCATGGATTTCATTGGTGGGTTGCCCAAGTGTTTTGGGTTCGATTTTATCTTCGTTGTGGTCGATCGCCTAACTAAGTATAGCCACTTCTTGTTGCTTTGTCATCCTTACACCGCCAAGGAGGTTGCTGCCCACTTTGTGAAGGAAGTGGTTTGTTTACATGGTTTTCCAAAGTCCATTGTATCTGATCGTGATAGATGGTTCCTTAGTGTTTTCTGGATTGAACTCTTCCGTTTGGCCGGCACAATTCTGAAGTTTAGCTCGGCTTACCATGCTCAGACCGATGCCAAACAGAGGTGGTTAACTGTTGTATTGAAACCTATCTTCACTGCTTTTCCAGCAGTAGACCAAAGCAGTGGCTGAGTGGATCTATTGGGCCGAGTATTGGTTCAATTCTTCGTATCATAGTTCCACCAAGATGTCCCCGTTTATGGCTCTTTATGGCTGTGACCCTCCCGCATTATTGCGCTATACAGAGGTCCTTTTTGCCATGGAAGATCTTAACTACCGCATGACTGCGCAAAATGCTTTACTTGATGAGTTGAAATCAAATTTGTTGGCTGCTCAAGATCACATGCGGACAGTTGCTAATGGCCACCGCCGCGATGTTTCTTTTCAGCCCGGGGGCTTTGTGTACTTACGACTTCAACCTTATCGGCTCAAATCCCTCACCACCAAACTCAATGAAAAGTTGCGTCCTCATTTTTATGGGTCTTTCCAGATTCTGGCTCGTGTTGGTGCGGTTGCTTATAAACTGGCCTCGCCCGCTTTAGCTCGCATTCACCCTGTCTTTCATGTGTCCCAGCTAAAGAAAAGTCTCCATTCCTCTACTCCCATCCAGCCTCTTCCCCTTGGCCTTAATGAGGACATGGAGCTTATGGTACAACCCTTATCTATCCAATCTATCTGTCATTTGCTCAATGGCTCTCGTGAGGTGTTAATTCAATGGGCCAATTTGCCGGATTCTGAAGCCACTTGGGAGTCTTTCGATGTCATCACCAAGCAGTTTCCTCACTTCCACCTTGAGGACAAGGTGGCTGCTTTAGGGGGGGTATTGATAGGAACCTAAACGGGCTTGAGCCTTTCACTTATGTGTATAAGAAGAAAAAGAAGACTACATAAATTGGGGGGTCTGTAGGATAGGATATATTGAGAGTTTGTTATGATTGCGTGGCACAGGAAATACAATTAGTGTGAGCAATGGTTATAAGTTGGGAATGATTATGGAAAAAGATATACAAGATTTGAGAGTGAAAATGTGAGAGGCCTCTAGCTCCTCGAAATGCTAGATTTATCCTTGTCTCTTTACTTCATGCAATATTACTACATCATTTCTCATTCATCTTATTGATTCAGTCCATTCCATTCCTTTTACTGTCATTTGATTGTGGCTATTGTTCTTGCTAATTGATTGTGGTTGTGTGTCTGAGGATTGCTTGTGTTGTTGGGAGCAAACGGGGTCTGTATTTGATTGGAAGTTAGGGAGGAGTTGATAGGTTCTATCAGCCTCCTAAGCTGCCATTACCATTATCTCCTCAGCACCCATCACTTCTGTCATCTCATCTCCAGAGTTTAACTTGTATTTTTCACTAAATTTTTTACACCAATGGTTTAGGAGTTACAGAGTTGACATAAAAATAATTATCTTGAAGTCTTTTCTCAAATTCATTGGATAAAAATGGATCAATAACTAAAGACTTGTTTTTCACGGGCTCTTATGTTTTATTTATTTTTTATGTTGTTGAAGTGTGTGGGAGGAATTAATAAATAACTCCTATTTCTAAAATGAATCTAAAGGATTATATTAGATTTCTTCCAGGAGAAGAGAAGTGATTGGGCATGACACTTCCACAAAACACTCTTTTGAGTTACCAAAAGTGGCTTTAAATTGTTGGTTTATAACGTGGATTTATTTCAAGATTCCTTTTCTTTTTTGTAAAATTTTTTGAAGTTCTTATTTCAAATTTCTTTGAATCGTTAAATGAAAAAAAGTGATTTTTCCTTTAGTTAGGTTATAAAAATAACCGATTGTTCATGATATTTTAATAATTTGAGAAAGAGATCCTTTCTTATTCAGACTTTCCTGTCACCTTTTCAGCCCTTTTGCCTGTGAGATCTACGGCAGCCTATGATGTCAACAGTGTGTCTTTACCATAAATGCATTATGCATTACTTCAATAAGCTCAATAGAAGTAGGAGTGAATTAGAAATCATATTCAGTTCAATTAAAATTCTCTTTTTGTTGAGTTGCAGGATGCTTATCTCCCACAGAGACTTTTGGATAAATTGATGTTCATTTTCAACTATGTTGAGATGGCTCGTGTAACAGGTGTTCCTATCTCTTTTCTACTTTCTAGAGGGCAAAGCATCAAGGTTAGTATAATGAGTTCATCAGTTAGTTTAGATGTTCTAAGTGATTTGATATGCTAAAATCTATTATTTTAACCAATTGTTTTCAGGTGCTTTCTCAACTTCTTAGGAAGGCTAAGCAGAAGGATCTTGTTATTCCAAATGTTAAACACGCAGGATCCGAACAAGGAACATATGAAGGTGCAACTGTAAGTTTGACTCATACTACTACTACTATTATTATTAGAGTCTAACGTCTCATGATTGTGGTATATAACAACAGTTGGATTTCATTTAGAGGAAGCTCTATTTTTTTGAACTGGATTAATCATCCCTTGGATATATTATGACTTTCAAAATTGACAGAACATAAATATTTATTGCTCTTAAGAGGGTTGAAATTAATATTTGGTCCTATTTTTCATGAATCATTTTTTCTAATAAAAGATCATTTATGAATTTTATTGTCTTCAAGTTTTCTGGCCTAACTAGCTTGGCACATACTAGAAGTTTCCCTGTTCGAATGTTTTTTGTGTCCCTTGTAGATTAGCAGAATTATTTTGATTGTGTATTTTGATGCTATTGCTCATACTAACATGTTTGGTTGATTGGAACAAACTTGGGAAAGGAATACGAATGCCTATTCCTATGATGGTTATAAAACAAACAAAGATCATTTAGGATTCCAATTCTATTCTTAGTTTAAATAGCTAAGTTACTATTTTACGCTCATGAGACGTTCCTCATCCACTTTTTTTGTCCTCTCCCTCTGTATTTTTTTTCATAATTAATTAATAACATTGAAATATATGTTGTTTGGTTTATTATTATAAATAAAATTCGATATTTAATTAACTTATATTAATTGTTGATTAACTTGGAAGTGAAATGTAAACTTATTTGTTATATACAATCCTATTATCTGATTTGCTCCGGACAAGATATTTATAATTTAATCCAATCCTATGTATTAAATGCACCCTTTCTTCCAATCAGAAGTCTTTTCAGAGTTTTGCTACTAACAAGAACAAAAGTCTATCCTTGATTGTTTACATGTGACTTCTAATGTGTACTAGAGCTCTTTCAGTTAACTATCTGAGTGAATTGTATAGGCTACAATTATCATATCATATATCCTTAGGCATTTTGGGTGTTTCAAAATTCAGGTCTTGGAGGCCAGGGCAGGATTCTACGAGAAGCCGATTGCAACGTTAGATTTTGCTTCTTTGTATCCATCAATTATGATGGCTTACAATTTATGTTACAGCACTCTGGTGATTATTCTGACAACTATATCATGTGCTCTCTCTCTCTCTCTCACATTGGTTTCGTCTGAGAAGCTTTTTGCCTAGGGTTTAATGTATATAATAATCTGTGAAGGTGACGCCTGAAGATGCTCGCAAACTCAATCTTCCACCAGAGTGTGTCAATAAAACTCCATCTGGTGAAATATTTGTTAAAACAAATTTGCAGAAGGTTGAATTGTTTGTTATGATTATTATTATTATTATTTTTACGTTCTTTCCCTTGTATATATATATTAACGTTAGATGTCCTAATTGGTAACTATGTATAACGATATACTTTCAGGGAATACTTCCTGAGATTCTCGAAGAATTATTAGCTGCCCGTAAAATAGCAAAAGCAGATTTGAAGGTACTTTGTTTTCATGAGGTTTTCACTTATGCATTTATTAGATCTGCATTGAGCTGTAATGTATTGTTAATCCATTTACTCTTTAATTTACTTTATAACCACTAGCCCCTTTGTTACTTTACATTATTCTGTTATTTGTTTTAGGAAGCAAAGGATCCATTTGAGAAGGCTGTTCTAGATGGTCGACAACTGGCTTTGAAGGTAAGTGTGCCACTGTTATCCTTCTTTTTGGTTTTGCTGACTGTTCAAGAATATAATTTATGTGGTTTTTTTTATGCATTCTTCATTGGTGTGATCTCTATGATGCTTGTTATTCTTCCAGATAAGTGCAAATTCTGTGTATGGATTTACGGGAGCTACTGTGGGTCAGTTACCATGTATAGAGATATCTTCAAGTGTCACAAGCTATGGTACCATTATTCATGCATTCCCTACTATTGTTTCCTCCGTATTAGAATAAATAAGTTCACAGTTGTTTGGTCTAATGAATTGGTTGTCTTGTAAAGGCCGACAAATGATCGAACACACCAAGAAACTTGTGGAAGATAAATTTACGACGCTAGGAGGCTATGAACACAATGCAGAGGTATGCCATAAAATTTTTATTTGTAATATTTTGGATATGCCAAGAATTGATTATGTGATCAGTAGTTATTTTTATTTGTAATATTTTGGATATTCCAAGAATTGATTATGTGATCAGTAGTTATTTGTCGTGTTAATCTTGTGTGTACACAATTTGAGTTTCTATGAAGGTACCTGAATTGTAAATTTGCCATGTAGAAACTTGAATTTCTTTACTGGTCGTTTTAGTCATTTTTTACAAAAGTGTGTGGTCAGTATCTACTATCTGCACGAATGTACGGATACACTTTGGGAACAGATAAATGCAAATATATCACTACTAAGTAAATCCTTGATGTCTACCTCTTTTCCATGGTTTCTTCACTTCACCTAGTGGTACGTAATTGGACGCCACTGCTGAAAACTAGTATGGCTGCCAGACTGAAATCTTCTCTTTTCAAGAGTATCTATGTCATACATGGTTGGTGTAATTAAGAGTCCATAACTTGGCATGGATGATTGTTGGTGGTCTGAAAATGTGAATCAATATTCTTATAATGCTACTCAATAAATTTTCATAATCCTTTTATAGTGTAGTTACTATTTTTGAAATCTGGAAACCCCAATAAGTTCAATTTGCCTTAGGTTATCTCATTTTTAAGCTTGTAGTTAAATTATGTATGTTTGCCTATGTCTACATATAATTTCGTTGAGTTATTTTTTTTATATTAATTTTTGTATATATTTTATATCTTTTTATCTTAGAGCACACAATAAGTTGTACAATAGAAAGTCCTTGTGTGTCCTCAAGGGTATCATTAGTTAATTATATACTATTATGTGTGTACTATTTTTTCTTTTGTTTTTTGTTATGGGTTGGTAGTGTTGCCTCATGGCCTATTAACTTGATACTTCTATGAGTGCAGGTTATATATGGGGATACAGACTCTGTTATGGTACAATTTGGTGTACCTACCGTAGAGGAGGCGATGAATTTAGGGAGAGAAGCTGCCGATTACATCAGTGGAACTTTCAAAAAAGTAAGTGTGTAAATTGGGCTGGGTAGTGAGTCTTATTGGGTTTGGGTAAAACTCTCTTTGGAAAACCGGCTTGCCAAGGGAGGGTGCCCAAAACTTTATAACCTACATGCCCACCCATTTTCCTTCCAAGGTGGGATCCTAGCAATATCATTTACCTTCAATGTGTTTCACTTACTATATAGGTGGACCTTGATGGTATCAAATATTTTAGAGGCCTCCTGGGAATTTTTAATCTGTTATAAACCTCCTTTATATTTCGTTAGAATAATGAAATCACGCAGGTCTACATTTAATAAATTATGTTTTCTGTGTAATATCTTCAATATAAGACATTTATGTTCTTCGTCTTTGTAATTAATGTACTAGTTTTCTTATTTATTTGTCTTTGTTTTGGGATGTGTGATGAAGCCTATCAAACTAGAGTTTGAGAAGGTTTATTATCCATATCTATTGATCAGCAAGAAGAGATATGCTGGTTTGTTCTGGACAAACCCCAAAAAGTTCGATAAAATGGATACTAAAGGTAAAGAACTGTATTTCTCAACCATTTGAGCTTCTGTGCTTTTTTAGTCTTGTCTCTCATCATGTTTCTCATGGACAGGCATTGAAACAGTTCGAAGAGACAATTGTTTATTGGTTAAAAACCTTGTAACCGAGTGCCTTCATAAAATACTAATTGACAGAGATGTTCCTGGTGCTGTTCAGTATGTCAAGAATACCATTTCAGATCTTCTCATGAATCGCATGGATTTGTCACTTTTGGTGATTACTAAGGTTGGGATACACTTTGAATAGACTTTACATGGTTCTTGGACTGTGTTTAAGAATATTTATGTTCCTGGCTAAGTTTGTATCATTTGTCGTTGATATAAGTGGCCTGCACAAATGTAACAGGGTCTGACAAAGACAGGAGATGATTATGAAGTAAAAGCAGCTCATGTTGAACTTGCTGAAAGAATGCGTAAGGTCAGTACAAACCCATATTAGAAAAATTATTGCATATTATTGTGAAATTTTTATTTTTGGAATATGCTTTCAGGCGGTGATTCATTGACATGACATATTTTGTATCATTGCACTTGTCTTGGGTGCTGTCAATAACAATCTTGATTCAGTGCTTTCTTTGTTGTGTTCTTTGTGGTGATATTTTAGTAAACAGTTCCTTCTTTTTCATTTTTTCCAGCCATTGACAGATGACTCCTTAACAGAATAAATCAAGGTTGGAATATAAATAATATTGTTAATTTTTTATTCACAGAGAGATGCTGCCACTGCTCCAAATGTTGGGGATCGTGTACCTTATGTCATTATAAAAGCTGCTAAAGGTGCCAAGGTAATCTTTCTTTTGGGTTTTTTCTAATTTTTAAAAGTCTTACTATCGTTGAATAATTATTAGTATACAGTTTTCTGGTTTATCAAAATTAATTCTTCAATGATGATCAGGCTTATGAGAGGTCAGAGGATCCTATTTATGTGCTAGAAAATAATATTCCCATAGACACTCAGTATTATCTTGATAATCAGATTGCAAAGGTTAGTTTAACGGATTGTACTTGTTTTTTTCTTTTCCCATTTTACTTGCATGCTAACTGTTTTCTAAAAATAACAGCCAATTTTAAGAATTTTTGAGCCCATTTTGAAGAATGCTAGCCAAGAACTTCTCCAAGGGAGTCACACAAGATCTATTTCCATCATCACTCCTGCAAATAGTGGCATAATGAAATTTGCTAAGAAAAAACTAACTTGCATTGGCTGCAAAACGCTTATTAGGTACAATTTGTTTTCTCTCTCTCTTTTCTTTCACCCCATCCTTGATATTCTTTTTTCCCTTTGTTAGAGTTTAAATACTATCGTGTTTTTGTATTTTATATGTTAGTGTGTTGTGAGGCTATGTTAGATGCCAGTCAATAATTTTTGCAAGGAAGAAGGCTTCCAATTTTTTCGCGTTCCAATTCCAATGCTGAATTCCATGCTCCGCCAAAACATACCTTTAGTACTATTACTATTTTTTGAGAATTCATGAAAGACTATCATTGTTTTTGGCCAGTGATGGAACCCTCTGCCCACACTGCAAAGGAAGAGAAGCTGAGCTGTACTGCAAAACTGTTTCTCATGGTAGGCATCTCTTTCTGATCTTTATGGTTTCTCATGTGAAGTAACTTCAACATTTTCTGGACAATCAAGTGTTAACCATCTGAACATTGAATGGTTGCAGTATCAGAACTAGAGGAACTTTTTGGGAGTCTGTGGACGCAGTGCCAAGAATGTCAAGGTTCTCTTCATCAGGATGTGCTCTGCACTAGGTTTGTACCATTTCCTTACTCTCAAAGTGAAGAGCTTGGAATGTTTTGCATGTGAGAGGGCTCCCTTTATGATTACTGAATCAGTTCTTGTAGATGACATTTTTTTCTGCCTCTTTAGAGCTTGCATGTTTGTGATGCAACTTTTATGGAGTGGCAATCACTTCATTGGTTGTACTTGTCATGTTTGCTTATATGTTTTTTTATAGTTTAATTATAATATGATATGCTTTCTTGACAGTCGGGACTGTCCGATATTTTACCGGAGAAAGAAGGCACAAAAAGACATGGCTGAAGCAATGCGGCAGTTGGACCGGTGGAACTTCTAAAGTCTTTCAAGGTTCATCTAGTTCTCCTTTGTTAAAATCTTGTAAGCTTAGTTTTCTGGTTGATAGCATTCGTATAGTGGAGTAGGTAGGGTTTATCAAGTTAAAGTGAGTTTTGTAAATGTTTTTGTATAAAATCTCGATAGGACAAAATCATGTGATTGTGAGTTGTGACTCCTAATTCAACAGAGCTTGGAATCAAGATCAAATCTGAATCATTAATGTTTTGATTCTGTAACATAGAGATCAGGAAGAGAAGAAATAGCTGCTATGGTCATTTGCGCATATATATTTACGGTTAGAGACCATTTTATAACTGTTGAGTTTTCTGTTATTAGAGGGGTAATGTTTACTAAAATCTCATTCATGTTACTATGATTATGTCTTGTTTTTTTTTCTAGCATCATATGGCATTTCATATTACAAACGTCATATGTTAAAGAGATTAAAAACAAAAAATCCCTATACTATAGTAACTTTTCATTCTTGTTACCATTATAAACAAACAATTTTTTATATGTAAATAACATGATTGAACACTAACAAAAAGTTCAAATTGCATAAAATAATGTATTGAAAATAATACATGATGCAAAATAATTGCTTGATTCCAACACCAAAAAACCTCGTTAATATACAATTTGTACGGTTTATGCAAACCAAAACATTGGCATATATACAGGATTCACACAAAAGTGCCGGTCACCCTTCTATAGATAGCATGCTTAATGTAAAATTGCAATGATACATTAATTTTTGAACATTGAGGAAGTATCTCCTGGTCAAGTATACAATCTCAAGCGCGTTGTTATTTGTTGCCTGCACATTGGGCATGTTGATAATGTTGTGCCGCAATCCTTGCAAGTCTTCAACAGAAAAAAAAAAAAAAAAAGGGACTATTAGGTAAATTTTTTTATCAGGGAAGTCCAGGAAAACAATTGAGAATGAGCATCTGTTACATTTCACAAGACATTAGACAAAGACAAACCACTTAGCAAATTGTTCGTATAGTTTCATGGCTTTTGATGAGTTCTTTAACTTGAAGATGCAATATCCATTACATTTCTGAAGACATTGCAATGTTTTTATTCAATTTTTAACTATTTCAATAGGGATTATAAACATGTCAATCTTCTGTCTCTTTCAGTTCTTGGCAACTTAAGTTTCATGAATTCTACATTTACTTCCATGTAACTACTGTCTGCGGATACTCTTCAGCATTTTGTTTTTCTTTTTAATTCCTAAAGTGATTACACAGCAATTCAAATTCTTCCCACTTTCCTGTAAACCAAAACCAAGGGAATCTCAAAAGTTAACTCCATGCTAAAATAGAACTTACTGGAACATCCATATTTTTCAGATCAAATTATTAGTTCCTCTTGACGTTTATTAGTTTGATAGATCTATTACTAAAACGTTAGCCGCTACTAGACGACATCCATAATTTATATTTGAAGGAACAAGACAAAGTCGCATGAAAGAGCTTATTAGATAGTACTGGCAGAAGGACCTAAAATGTGCAACAATTAAGTCTGTTTAGGGTGTGCTTAAAACAGTTTCGAGGATAATACGTTAAGACGACCAAACCAGCCAATCCCAACCCTGCATGTAAATTCATGTGTACCACCACTCCTTTGAAAGTGATTTTGTTTACAGCTGAAAACCTAACTGAATAAAGAAATTATCACTAATTAATGATTTCACTAATAAGGAATGAAAGACGGTATTTTACATCTCAGTGTTTGGCAGCCCATGGGATGTGATCTGCAATCTCATTTTATATCCAGGAAATGGTTGTGGTCTATGGCTTCAGTTCTGTGAAGGTCTGTGTTTTGGGAGTTTGGGAGAGAGAGTTCAGAGGGGTAAGCTGCAATATTTAGAACAACAGCAAGAAATCTGCCATAATAATAGGGCCTTCAATATATGTATTTCTTATCTAGAAACTCATGTTAATTTTCAGTAGACTGTTGTTTGTTTTGCTTTCTGTCCATCCTAGCTCTTATTTTTCTCAACTTTCAGGTTTTTCTTACTATTCCTAGTTTAGGAACTTGGAATGTTTTAAAAGTTTAGTTTGTTTTGTTTTTCCTGTAGACTAATCCATGTACATACAGTCATACACAACACATCCTTTTTGGTATTCTTTTCAAGAAACTTAACACTGATCAAAACTTTCCAACATAGGATGAGGCATAAACTGTAATATAAGAGTTTAATTAGAGAATCTTGTTAAATTTGATCCTAACACCACTATAAAATATACCAGCATGACTACATTTTGATATAAAACCCACAAGAAAAATTTGATTGAATGCACTTACCGTATGACCACAACCAAAAGCCATGTCCTTTGGATTTGTCAAGCAAATTGGGCATACCTTGAACAACACAAACCTGTGTCTCAAAACCATATACTCATTCAAAGAGAGAACTGATGTAGAAGGGTTTGGGGAAAAAACATACCGGTTCAGCTGGTGCTGTTGGCCCTACTGTATCAGAGTTAGGCATGGGAGGAATGAATTTAACTGCATTATCATGATCAATCACGTTATGTGGAGGTGGAAGCGGCCTTGTGTGAGGACCAGTGACAAAATCTTCACTGCACAGGTAAATGGTTTATTTTATAGAAAATTCATAAAATGAAATTGGACAAGAGTTAAAACTGTAGCTCCTGGCCTTACTTGACAGGAGGAAGGCTTAGGGTGGCTTTGTACTGATGTGGAATTTCCATGAGAGCGGCAAGTGCAAAGGCTGTTTCCTTCTTTGATATGTCCGTGTTCTCGGACATTATTTTTGTGAAGTTGACGAACTAAAAAAGGGAAAGGAAAGTAAATATAAACTGTCTTAACATATTTTAATTAACTACATCAAATGAAAAGTTGCAAAAAAACAACAAATAATTTAAATAATAATATTGGAACATGTTTGGCAAAGTGAGCAATCGGCATCTGAAAATTCTTTTAACTGATTTATCTTCAAAGAACACTACAGCCTATTCACTCAATTCCATAGTCCAGCGCATATTTCATATTTTAGTACATTACGCAATTTACAAATTGCACTGTAGACATCAGGCAAATTACACCATCATCACCTATACACAATGAGATTTTTCATAACCAAATTACAAGCTAATTTTTAAAAGATTCATCCAGAAATTCAGTTTGAGTGTACTACAGGAATTAGTGGCTTCAAAAATGTAAAGATGATTAAGATGTTTCTATTTCTAAGAGAACTAATCCCAGTTACAGCACTCTTAGAATATGCAAAGCAATTTATCTTAAACCTCATCAAGATGTAAAGTAAACACATACACCTCACTGACTAGCCAGAGATTATCATGTACCTGGAAGTTGTCAAACGAGCGATGAGGAATGTTATCATCAAATTGTTGCATTGAGTCCCATGGTCCATCTCCCACCCCAACCAAAATAATTGAGAGAGGATGGTGGCTGTTCACCAAAATGCCAGTGATCAAGACAGCAATAATGACATGATTGTAACTCTAGATTAGAGATGGTATTGTTTTACCTAGCAGCAACGATGGAATTTATGGTTTCCTGTTCCTGAGGACTGAAACTTCCAGGTGGTGTATCAGGATTCCTCGTAACCTATTTGGTCCCGTAAACATTCAGCCGTGAGGAGAAGGTAATGGCAGAAGCAAAAACATAAAGATATGAAACCATAGGGCAGAAAAAATGTTTTACAAACCTGTCCATCAGCAATAATGACAAGCACATGATACTGCCTGTTGCTTGCCTCCACAATGTCAATTGCCGCATCAATAATCGGTGCAAATGAGGTTGGACCTTAAAAAAGGGAAAGAAATCATCAGCATCAACTTTGATTCATTAAAGCCCAAATGCAATTAACAAGAATGAATGTGTAAAATGCAGACATGACATCTGAAAAAAGGTAGTAACATGTATCATCCAATATAATGCACATATAAAATGTTTCCCATATTTGTAGCAATGCTTCAATTATAAAAAACCAAATTTAATAATAAAAATGTCTAATTTATTATATAATGGTGATGCTGATAAGATAAACTCAAGTGCAGTTTCAGTAAGATTAGGATCCAGGACTGCTTGCACAACAACAAAAGATCTTATTAGCTAAACTAACTAGTTCCATGTTTATAGTCGTAGAGAACCCATAAATAGAAAACTCTAAATTACTAATAGAAACATAACTAATATAACATGCGTACAACACAAAGCAATCATTTTTGAGACAGAGGACCTAACTGACCTCCCAAAAATAACTTAAACCTTCTTAGGAAAGTATAGTTTGTTTCATTCTCAAATTTTTTTAAAACAATTTTGCTTCTTTAGGTCAACTCATGTAAAAATATATAGTTTTCTGGTCATCGGTACTTGTAACCAGAAATTAATGTCATTTAAATAATAACCATCAATTTACTACTAGTAATATATGTCACCAAAGCAGGAAAGTGCAACTCTAGAAGCAGGGTAAGGGAGAAAATCTTAGATTCACCATTTTTTCCTAATAATCTAGAACATTGTTTTTTTGCCTTACATACTCTCATGGACACAAGAACTAATCCATGAGGGAAGAAATTTTCGATTCACAAACTTATCCGTGTAATCTAGAACCCTTTTTTTCAATTACATACTCTCATGGACACCAGAATTACTCCATGAAGGAAGAGTGTGTTATCTTTAATTGATACTTTAAGAACTCACATCTAATATCATAAATTAGATAAGTCCAAATAAAAATCTGATTCGCTAAGGAAGTCAATAGTAGAATATATGCAAGTTAAACACAATTTCGACAGTTTACAGAGCTAAAATAAAACAATATATAAAGGTTAGACATCAAGAACCTGACAACTTCAAAAGTGGAACAATCACTCTATAACGAGCAAGAGCTTCTTCAAAACCATGACAATATCGTTGATTAGGATAAAAGCTGAATACATGTTTGTCATGTGTTGTTGCTGCAAATAAGCACATAATCATTTAGCAAGTCCAAGAGAAGATCCCTAAATAGTTTCTAACAAAAAACAATGTTAAAACATATACTAACCATCACCAAATCCAAAACAGGGTATCAAATTATCTTCATCAAAAGGAGACAGAGTACGTCCAATTATAGAGATTGCTTGTTCATATGGATTAGGGGTGTTACCAATGGCATGGAGGCTTTTCCTGTTAAACGAATACCTGCCTAGAATTGATAAATTGTATTATTTTTCTCCCATTTATGAGGATTTAAAATCTCTAATATATGATGGAAATAAGAATTACCTGTCCACTCATTGCTCTTTGTGAAGTCAACACCAAGTATTAAATTAGATGACTCAAGCCCAGCTTCTCGTAGTGCAGAAATAACCTAAAATTACAAGTAACACATTTCTTGTCATTTATCATATACCTCTAAGAACAGATTATATATAAGCTAACCAACTTAAAATGATATAACATCAAATGTCATTTTCAGGATATACTCTCTGATATAACTATGGAAACTTTCTTAATGATTGGTTATTATCTGCCACTGGTTCAAAATCTGCTGTCATCCTTTATATTAAAGTCGTTAATTGTTTGTCCATATATGCTCAGGGCAGATCTAAAAGCTTGCATTTGGGAAGGTCATGGTTAATGCAATAATTAGGAGCCTAACTGTCACAAACAAAACCAGAAAGCAATGGAAATAACCCCAGCTAAGAGGTGTAAAGCACATTTGATATACAAGCTATTTCTTACAGATGCGATCACTGCACACTACATTTGCGCATAGACAAGTTATCTAAAAAGAATCAAGCTAGGCCAAAGTCAATTTTTGAAGAAAATTTCACAAGAGATAACTGCATTATATAAACCTATTGCATTGAGCAAACAAATGTGTAATACAGACTTAGGGTAGCTTAACTGGTTTCTAATCTCCAATTCATTCTAAATCCTATCCAAATGGTAACTTCAACTCATGTTTGGTTGATTGGGAAGGTTTGAGTTTTACTACCTGATCCAAAGAACTGAAATTGTCAGCTATACGTTTAGGATGCATTGGATGTTGATAATTATGTTCTCTCGAACTTCCTGCATATGATGGCAGTAGAGGGCCATGACTTATTGAACTTCCTGTATGTGACAGTGATTGATGATCAGGATCCATGGAACTTCCCACGTAAGGCCGTGGCTGATGACCATAATCCGTTGAACTTCCAGCATAAGAGGGAGGCTGATGACCATAATCAGTCGAACCTCCAGCATAAGACCGTGGTTGATGTACAAAATCATCTTCATCATATGCTGATTCAGCGTTTCCCATGGCTGAGAAATTTTATATCGAAAATCACCAATAAGGTATAACAGTTCGTTTTCTAACAATATAAATTTCACATAGTATAATACTAATGACATTTTACTTACCATGAAAGAAATAACATAATATAAAATTTCATTGGCAACCAGAAATTTGGATTATCAAAATAACATAAATCTCTTGCAATATGAATTTACCACAAAAGAATTAAGCCCACCAAAATGGAACTCAGGCTATAATTTACAACATCAAACATACATACACACTAAAATATTCTAAATTCCCCATTTCACAAACCCATCCCCAGTCCAAAACCCTGAACAATTTACAAAAAAGCGATTAACAACACATAAAACATTCTTCAATTAAGTCAACACTAAGTACATCCTCAATCTCCATTGAACTCAAATAACCTATTTTTCCACACAACCCACCAACCATCTTTTTCATAAAAATTATAATTTCACAAGCAACAAAACATAAACCACTAAAATCTTGCTCAATATTATTCATGAACTTGAATGTAAAAAGATAGAATTTTCCAGAGTAAGAGAAAGAGAGTCGGTTACCCTAGAGAAAGAAGAGAGGAGATGAAAGATTCAAAGAGATACTACAGTAGTAGTTTCTATTCCATGACCATGAGATTAAAAAAGAAGACACTTTTGTTGACGTTGTCTGTTCTGTCAAGACTTCAAGAGATGGCCAAGCTAATGCGTGCACATGTTGGCTACTCTAATTATATGAGTTTTGTTTCCACAAGAAATAATATGAAATAAAGCTACTTTTACTTGCACTCCTTTTGCTTTTGCCAACCCGTAACACGATATCGGTGGCTGTTGGCTTGGCTTGTTGCTTCCAAAAAGTTGACCAACTTATCCATGTCTTCTTCACAATTTGACTGTTTCAACTATGTCTTTTTACAAACTAATGGTTTAATTCTGAAATCACCACCAAGATGATGAGGTATAAAGAGATGTATAATTCATTAATATTTATAATGTTAAGAAGAATAATAAACTTTGTCTTAATTTCAACTAAACTTCAAAAGAGATTGTACTAAATTTGGGTTTATTTATTCAATCTGATCCACTACTTTTAACATGCATAAACTTCATGTATAAAAGGTTGGTTCCAGAATATATTATAATGCACCAAGTCAGCAATCACCACCGGTTGAGGATCATTTTGTGAAAAAAGAAGACAGATTAATAATAATAATTAATTTCCTTTAAAATAACTGAAAAATAGAAATAAATAAATAATAGTGTGTTAACTATTTCTTTGTTGAATTATACATAAATTTGAAAATTTTGAAATTTTCTAGTCCATACTTTAGAAAGTTTGAGAATGTCATATTCTTCTTAACTTGTTTGTTTTAAGTTTATAGAGAATTTTCACCATCTGTATGGATGCTAATATGTTGTAATAATTATTATGATAATAGATTTAAAGGTTTTAAAAAATGGTTACTTTTAGTTATAATTATAATGTAATTGATTTAAATAGTTTATTGTCATAATTATGATTTGGGGTGGGAGCCAAGTAATGCATAAGTACTAAAGGTTTGAACAAAGTAATCAAATCAAAACAACTTAAAACGTGAAGATTTAAAGCCAAAAGTCGAAAATAAAAACTGAAAAGAATTAAAATAAAATGCTTCAAATTTTCTGAAACAGACACAGGAAAACAGTTAGATGTAATGTCTACCTTAAAAAATAAATTCTGCAGTTATGAACTTCGGGTTATTGCGAGTTTGGCTTGCAAATTAGCTTTGAAATTTGTTTTTTCAAGGTTCTAAAACATGCCCAAGACAATTCAGAAACATAAAAACACAAAATAACTCCCCAAAACAACAATATAAATCAAAAAATAAAATAATAGAAACGAAAAATTAACAAAGAACTAAGCATATGCCATACATTTTCATGTTTAAAAGTACTTCATTTGGTGCTGGAAAAATATGCTATGATATGCTAATAAAACCCTATGATTCCATATAATATTAAAGTAAAGAAAAAAAAAAAAAACTCTCATATTATAAATTATAAAAGCGTAATTTCTAGTAGGGATGGCAACACAACCCAACCCACCTCAATTGATTTGGGCTGGATTCACCCCACTCCATTAGGAATTGGGTTAAGTTTGGGGTAAACCCATTGGGTTTGGGGTAACCCAAAATAAACAAAAACTTGTTTTTCAAAAACAATTAGTAATCAATAAAAAATATTTTAAAATTGATAATTTAATATCATATTCTAAAATAGAACCACCACCAGCTTCTTTTGCCGCCACACCGACTAGTATCGTCAAAGCTCATCAAGCGAAACTGTTAAGCTAAAAACATTCCTTAGCCTCCGATCTATTGATCCATATGTAGATCTCGACCCAAATATACGATCAATTTAGAAGTTATTTGTTGATAATTGTTGTGCGGGGTTTCTTGCAAGGAGTCCGCCTAAATCGGACATTGATGGAGAAGTCGAAAAGGTTTAGGACGAGCTGACCCAGATATTGCCCTACATAGAGGGATCGTCAGTAAGAGTTCGACAGATAGAGGACTCAATTCAGTCATAAGGAGGTGATGCAACAAATTTAATTACCTCGAAACTGCACGAGTCGTTGTCGTAGCACAATGTGCAAAATGCAAGGGTCGATTCCACAGGAACTGGATGTGCTTTAGTGAT
>WYDK02028172.1:7504-20866 GCA_009867345.2 Toxicodendron radicans
TTTTGAGATAAACAATCTAGGCTAGGCCGTCAAGGCATACTGAGAAAATACAGGGAGTGTTCTGTAATTTTAGATATCTAAATCTAACCCCCCCAACAAAAGGGCAACTAATTCTTGGGTTTTTAACTGCTAGCAAAATGTGGTCTATTGGGAAAGCATTTTTGAGTTCAGCCAAAGTCAAAAGGAAAAGAAAGAGAGGTACTTGATCTTTCAAAAAAAAAAAAAAAACACCAAAGCTTAACCTTTTAGCTTAAGGTTCTATTTTAACATTTTTCACTTCACTGTCTTCTTTTTGTTCTTGGTATAAGAGTACATTAGTTTCAGATGATTTTGTACTGAGACACTACACTTCCATGCCAACGTAGGAGTGAGAAATAAGGTGAAGTAGGTGAGTTTCTTCATTTTTTGTCTTTGTTTTGAGGAGTTAAAGTTTATATCTTCTTCTCAGTCCTTGGTTGGTGTGTGGTTTTCATATCTCTCTCATTTGTTTTATGGCAGATATGTTTAAGAATCAACTGCAGGAACTTGCACAAAGAAGCTGTTTCAATCTTCCTTCTTATGCCTGCATCAGAGAAGGCCCTGATCACGCTCCAAGATTCAAAGCTTCAGTAAATTTCAATGGTGAGATCTTTGAAAGTCCAAGCTATTGTACCACATTAAGACACGCTGAGCATGCAGCTGCTGAAGTTGCTCTCAATGTCCTCTCTACAAGAGGTCCTTCAAGGTCTCTAACTGCTAGAGTTCTTGTAAGTTCATTTGTTCTTTATTGGTTTAAGAGATAACATATTCTGTTCAATTATTTCTACCATCTTATTTTTGTTTCCTCTCTGTGGTATGTAATGAAGGATGAGACTGGAATTTATAAGAATCTTCTTCAAGAAACTGCTCACAGGGCTGGACTGAACCTCCCTGTATATACCACCGTGAGATCGGGCCCCGGTCATGTCCCCATTTTTACTTGCACTGTGGAGCTTGCTGGTATGAATTTCACAGGTGAACCAGCCAAGACGAAGAAGCAGGCTGAGAAGAACGCTGCAATTGCAGCTTGGTCTGCCTTGAAAAGAAGTATATTCTTGTTACCCTTTTTATTTGTTATTTGTTATTTGTTTTTATTTTTATTTTTTGGATTTTTCTCTTATTAGATATTAGCAATTTAGCATGATCAAATATCAATGGCCATATTATGCAGTGCCAAACTTGGATTCATTGACAAATAAAGATATAGAGACTCGTGAAGAACAGGATCAAGCTATTGTGGCAAGGGTTCTGTCAAGTTTTAGAACTAAAGATGAAAACAGAAATGCTAGGAGGGATCAAAACCAAGCAAGAAGGAGAATGTTTAAGGGTCCTAGAGAGAATGTCGCCTCTTCATCCAGTAGTTCTTTACAGTATCAACAGTGGAGGCTCCTGGATCTGTTAATGGATTTTTCTGGTTTAGATGGTTCAACTTCAACACAAAAACAAAACAGCTTTGTATCTCTTCTTCCTCCACCTCCACCTAGATCAACTTCAAAGATCTTACCACCAACTTCACATACATTAACCTACCCATCAAATAGGCCTATTCCACAGCAAGTTAAGGGCAACTCAATAATGGAAGAACATCAAAGGGATGAGGAAGAATGGCTTGGTGGGAAACAAGATAAAATCAAGAAAGTCATCGAAAAGAAGGGTTCAAGCAATTCAAATTCAAGTTATGCCTATGGATTAAGTTCTTTATACAAGCCATTTCCTCAACCTAGTACCAGCAAGCTTAACAGTTCTATGCTTGATAACACAACCCACATCAATAGTAATAGGCTTTTTGGGTCACTAAATCCATCTCCAATCACTACAACAACTCCTATTAAGACACCTTTAGCTTCTCACATGACAAGAAGTATGTACACTGGAAGATTCAGTCCTCACAGGATTGCACCAGCAGTTCAAATTAGATCAGTAATCCCAGTTTGTGCAGCACCGCCACCAATGAGGACCCCATCAACAAATCAACCATCAATGAAGGAAGAAGCTTCAACATCATCTTCTACTTCTTCAGTGCCCTCACAAACAGGAGGAACAGAGGTCTCATCAGCCAGCAGCAGTTCAGTGTTCAACAATCCAACTCAACAACTGGGTTCTGAGTTCAACAAGCTACAATTATGAAGAAAAGACAATGAGAATCAAATATCAGCTCCCATAATAGGCATTTCTTGCCAGTTTAATCACTTGATGGATTCTCCACTAAATATGTTTTTGGCCTTTTAAAAAAGAAAAGAAAAAAAAAAAGACCATGGCTTTGTCTCATGGGAATTGCGGTAAAGTTTTGTAAAAGATGGCAACGTTTTTATATAATTTTATCCTTCTACATTTACTTACTGCACACACACACACATACATACACACATAGAGAAAGAGAGAGCATTAAATGGGATCTGGGGAGGTGGGTTGCAGGAGATAAGTCTAAGCAATGAATTGAAGGCAGTCTGAGAAAGATGAGAAAAAGACAATTGCAGCGATAAACGCAAGCCATTAAGTTACCTTCTCAGCAAATATTTAATGGCCTTGTCTTCTCCATTAATGCCTCCTTGCATTTCTTCCTCATCTTCTTCACTCTCATTTATTGTTCCTTCAATTTTTTATTCTTTCTTTTCTCTTTTATCTCCTTATTTTATACATTCAGCATTCACTGCCTCTGTCAACTTCTGTAAACAAGTAATTACTTCACTTTCATTTGCAAACACCTCCACTCTTCAGTCTCCTCTCACTTCTGTCCTTCGAGGAAATATTTTATACTATTTTAACTTATTTAAATGCGCAGTAGCCGTTACCAGTCCATGGACCATGGCCCAATTGAAGATGGTTGACTTTTGGCAAACCTCTTACCACAGAAATAGGTACTTGCCATCGTCGGAGCTCTGTGAAGTAACAGGTACAGCCTCATAATTTAGATAATTCTGATAAGAGATTTGATTCAGCACTTCCAACTGATTTTATGTTGTCTCAGTAAGCTTCTTGTAGGGCCATCAAATTATAAGCTAATCTAGTAAATCTTCTACGACATTCTATGAAACTTTGTTGAATGGCTAACATTAGAACTGACCAATGTTGGCCCTAACACACTGTTTTTGATCAATAATTGAAAGGGCTTCTTCTTTCCAGGGAGCAGTCCGACCATTAAACATCAAATTTTACTTTATATATCTTAGGAAACGAAATGGGCAAGCTGCGTTTTTCATTAAAATTACCTCAACCCAAGTCTGGAAACTTTCACTTTGCATCTACTCCGATTCTCATGAAGTATGAGCTTAAGATGAAAACGGTAGAGATATAGAACTTTCACTATCTGTAATACAACCCTTTTGACTCATCCTGAAGCATCCATTAATTTGTATTTACATATCTTAATAGAACAGAACGACCCCATTTTGTTTCATCAAGGACTTCATTTGCAAATTTATCATCTCAAATATTTCTGAATCCAGAACGGTACTGCCAGTCTTAAATTTTTTTCTTGTAAGGGTGGCATTTGTGAACAATTACACCAGACTTCATTCTACTAGCGGTTTTTGCCATGCCACACGAAGCCCATTTTGGGCAGTGTTACTAGTAACATGAAATACAAATAGTTAATTAAAACGAGTTACTGCCGATGTCTATCATAACTTCGTAGGGCAAATAAGAAAAAACAAGAAGTTCAAATTGTCGGCTCTGGAAGGCAATAAGTTTTTTAATTTTATGGTCCTTTATAACATAAAGTTAAATTTAAAACTTTTACATATGTAATCTTAAAAATAAAGCTACAAGTACAGAGATTCTTCGTTTTAGCAGTACTTATTTAAACCTAATTCTGGGTTTAGCACAAATTTTTGGTTGTGATGAGCTTAGAAATTATAAGGAAATAAAAACACTGATACACAAGGCGAGTTGTGAATTGGGTTCTAACTGAAATATGGGCCTTTCAGTCTATCTCTAAGGGTTTGTCTTACAAGAAAAAAACAATTCCTTTTGGATCCAACTACCAAGGGAGTCTTCATTTGGACCTGAAAGCCTCCTTTTAATGTCTTCTCTGTTGAGGGTCACTGAGAGTCTGAGACTGATTCAAACTTGTCCACAAATCCAGTTCATGGCTGACTCACCAACAACTCAGTAAGCCATAAGCATAAAGTATTGAACTCTTATCATCCTCTCAATGACTCCATTTAACATTTTCCAAGCTTTAAAGGCGCTGGAGATACCCATCTATTATTTATGATTGACTTATGGTTATATTAAATTCAACATATATTTACTATGGGGTAAAAATTCAAATGAAGATAGTAGAGTAGAATGGTTCATTTTCAAGGCCCCTGACCAGTCTAATCTTGTGTTGTCCTTTCTGTTCTGCAAGAATGTTAATGGCATCCCTCTCTCAGGGCCTATCTCAAGTCCTTTTTTTCTCTCTCTGAAGAGAGCTCCCATGAGAAAAGAGGAACAATCCTTTTCCAAGCAGCTGCAATTTGTTATTGCTTTCTGCCTATAATTGTATCCCTTATTTAATACCATTGTCAGAGTCCTTTATTTTGTTAGGTTTGTTAGGAGCTGCCTTTGTTAGCATTCCCATGCCTCCCTAAATTTCCACATGCAATTGGATTTCAGGATCTACTTCACCTCAAACTTAACCAAAGCAACTGCAGATTTTTTAATAAGCAAAGAGGAACTGCTCTTTTATGATTATGTCAAACTCTTCTACTGTAAAATATTATATAAAGCTTTGAATGATTGCATTTTGATTGAAACAGCTGCACGTCTATCATATTATTTAATAAGTATTATTGGACTATTTCCCATCAAATCGATGATTGATTATCCATTTATCCTTATGCTACAACAATAATTCATCAAATTTGTCAACAAATATAATCAGATTACCCTAAAAACAATAAAATCCAAGTTTATTATGACAAAATTCTAGTGCAATTCATGCATCAAATTGATTGTGGGTAGTAAATAGAAGTAGCTAAAAGCGTAGTATACCAAAATGAAGGGACATATCACCTCAACATGAAAGAAACATTTGGCTGTATGCCACTGTTTCTCTTGAAGAATCGAACCAGAGATCCAGATGCTCTTCGCTTTAATGACTCAACCTCAGTGTTTGGAAGTTGCAGAGTCACCTTCAACCACCCCTATTAATGCGTACCCCCCTCTCAAATTCCCCATACTTTACCTTGAATCTCTCTCTCTCTCTCTCTCTCTCTCTCTCTTTTTTAATTTTTAATAACCAAAGCCCCTCACATGTGATGTATTTGATTTGATGTTTGATTATAGTAATGTGTAAGAGATTTGGACATAGATAACACCTAACCCAAGAAAATGAATAATTATTAACATGATTAAGTAAATTAACAAAGAAAAATCTAGATGAAAACATTTTCATAAAATTAAAACTAAATTAAGTCAAATTATCTTCTTTGTCTCATAAGTCTTATCCTGTGTAATACATTACAAATTAATTTCCAATTTTAAAGTCCATTATTATCAAATTATAGAGTTGACATGTTGTCTTATTTGTCTTGATTAGTCATGTGCAATCTGCATAGACTCTTAAGAATCTTGATCTACTATTTCTATTCAAAATATGAGATTGTGACGTTAATCATCAAGCTCAAGCAACATTGTCCATGCTTTTCTTCATTGTAAGATAATTGAATCAAGGTACAGGAATCGATGAGTAAGAGCTGTGCTTTGAGTTTGACGGGATTAAAGAAACAAAATGATGAAAGGACAGCTATGAATCGTCGATCCTAAAACTTGCTGACTTAAAAATGGCAAAAGGAATATCAGTACGTACGTATACTTGCTCCTAGAAGAACCATGCATGGAATTAGGTTCTTCATCATTCATGTCCTCCCTTCGATAACGTACAGTGTACACCGGTACAGGTGTTGCATGTAATGTAAGATTCCAGCAGCTAAATATAATGATATGATGAATAAATACTTATTCAGAATATCTGCAGATTCTTGAAACACAGTCCCTACTTACTTGCAGATTCAAGAATGTGTAAATTAACATACCCCAATTGACATAAATTAAATAAAACTTAGAGGTATGGCAATCCCCTTCCCATCATTATGTTTCTTTTTCATCTTCATCAGACGCATTGTTATTTCTTGCACTTTATCTGATAATTTTTTCCCGGAAACTTCCCATTTTTTGGCTACATCCATAATCCCATTCCAGCAATATCGCTCGGCAAATTTCGCACTACCCATTATTAATAAAAAGCAATAAAATTTATATTATTTTCCTAGATCATTTATTATAAAATATTTATATCAATAAGTGTTTGATAGTCCAGGCCTACCATTACCTACACGCCATGTCCTCCAATAATCAATCAATCCACCGCTCCCACCTTAAAAAACACAATGTTTGTGGTTGTCACCAACTCTGACTCAAAACGTTGACCCAGCCCACCGTTTTGGACAGCCCAGTCCATCGTGGCTACACATCACATTTCTCCAACACCAACAAATACTATAACCAACACCCTCTTATCCCCCCGCCCTTTCCCTTTCTATAAGATTACCTTATCCGATCATCTAATCCCAACCGTAATCTAATCAAAATACGTAGACGCACAGTCACATACCCGAATAATACGCCTGAGCGCTCAGTACAGTGCAGGGAGTTGTGTATTGTGAATTGTGATTGGTCAGATCTCTTTTTCTTCCACGTGTCTTATTCTAATAGATTATTCGGTGAATATTCGGCTTTTGTAGTTTTCTTTCCAGAGGTAAAATATTATTCTACCCCACTTGTCTAGTCACAAACACCTGTCACGTGTTTAAAGTGTCTCACTGTAGGGTGTTTGTTTTGGTGCGTCCAAATATCTTTCCCCGAATGTCTTTTTTTTTTTTTCACCAATTTGTATTTCACGGTCAATTATGCCTTCTTAAAGGTCACGCGTCTTTAGAATTTTTCAAAATATTATTCATTTATTTAAAGTATAGTTGTTGGGAAAAAAAAGAAAAGGTAACAAGGAACACAGTGTAGGTGAAGGAAGGAAGATTAAAGTGAGAATATCCAATAGCATATGACATGTGGAAATCGAATATTCCAAGCGTATATCCCGTTCCGTTTGCTTCTCTTCACTTAGGAAAATCCATAATATATACCCCCCACCAAAGCTCCTCCTTCACGACAATTCTCAAAATACCCGCTAACTCCCTCTCTTTCTCTTTCCCAACTTCAATTAAAAAAAAAAAAAAAATTTCCAATGGCTCTTAAAGCCGTCCATGTTTCCGACGTCCGGTCTCTGGACCAAGTCCCTGAGAATGCTTCTCTCACTCTCTTCTCCTCTCGTTTCTCCACAGGTAATAACGCCGGCCATTGCAAAATAAAATATCCACCCTCTGATTGCCATACTTTGAAGTTATTGACTTTTTGAGTTTATGCAGGTGTGGAGATGAATAATAATAATAACAATAGGGCGTCATTTAAGATTCCGAAGTTCTTAGTTGTGGGACACAGAGGGCATGGAATGAACGTGTTGCAGTCCTCTGATAAGAGAATGAAAGCCATTAAAGAGAACTCCATTGTTTCTTTCAACTCTGCTGCCAAATACCCAATTGATTACATCGAATTTGACGTTCAGGTGAGCCTTCATATCACCTGATATGACTTTTCTTTTCTGCGTTTTTTTTTTCCACGATTTCGTGAGTCGTTTCCAGCGATTGTTAATCTATCTTGAAAAGCAAGTTGTTTTGTCGGCGAGTTGTACGTTTCGCCGCGTTGGCAAGTCTATCTGCATTCAGTTTCCTACGTGGACACAACGTGTAAAATATTTACTTGTTTTTACATTTTTTGAGTTTTTTTTAAAAATAAAATTCAAAATTTTGTTTTCTTATCTTTAATAATTTAATTGGTAATATTTATTAATTTATTTTCCCTTAAAAGGATACTGATGTTGTTTATAAACTTTTGTAATTTTTGAAATAAAAAATAAAAGTTACAGGAAAGTTAAAAGAAACAAATGTCATTTTGTAGGTGACAAAAGATGACTGCCCTGTCATTTTCCATGACAACTTGATCCTCTCTGAAGATAATGTAAGTTCTCCATCTCTCAATTTTTCGCCATTTTTCCCCTAAAAAATGTTAATTTTCTAAGCTGAATATTAATTTGGTTTTCTATTTTGGTATTCAGGATAGTATTTTTGAGAAGAGAGTTACAGAACTATGTTTATCAGAATTCCTGTGCTATGGACCCCAAAAGGAACCTGGAAAAAAGGGAAAAACTTTGCTGAGAAAGACAAAAGATGGGAAAATTGTGAACTGGAACGTGGAAACTGATGACTCGCTTTGTACCCTACAAGAAGCATTTGAACGAGTGGAGCCTACTTTGGGCTTCAATATTGAGTTGAAATTTGATGACCATGTTGTCTACCAACAGGATTATCTCATCCGGGTTCTTCAAGCCATCTTGAAGGTATTAATTATTATTATGAACCTTAAGTAAAATGCCACCACATAACTTAGATTAAATCTAATTAATTCATATTAAGAATGAGTTAATGATTTTTATAATAATTATTGATTATTGGTAAATTTTTGAAACAGGTGGTCTTTGACCATGCTAAAGACAGACCTATTCTTTTCTCAAGTTTCCAACCAGATGCAGCCCTCCTGGTTAGGAAATTACAGACTGTCTACCCTGTAAGGAATCTTTGTATATATTAATCTCTTTTTAATTGTTTTAGCTTCTTAGTTTATAAAATTGTTAAAATCATGGGATGTCTCTAATGAAAATTGGTTGATTTTCTTGAATGAAACCAGGTTTTCTTTTTGACAAATGGGGGGACAGAAATTTTCTATGATGTGAGGAGAAATTCTTTAGAGGAGGCTATAAAGGTGTGTTTGGAAGGAGGTTTACAAGGGATTGTTTCTGAGGTTAAAGGAGTCTTCAGAAATCCAGGAGCAGTCACCAAGATCAAAGAAGCCAAACTCTCCCTTCTCACATATGGCAAATTAAAGTAAGATTTTTATTTTTCTATACTTTATGTTTGATCTTGAAATATCCTTGATTAGGAAATTTACCAAATTCAGTTCCATATCACATCTTGCCAGACATGTCCAACCTGCCTTAGATATGGTTTGTCACCCATGTGAAGTCTTAGCTTTTACTTTTCTTTAATCCCATTT
Source organism: Toxicodendron radicans (assembly GCA_009867345.2). Classification (NCBI taxonomy): domain Eukaryota; kingdom Viridiplantae; phylum Streptophyta; class Magnoliopsida; order Sapindales; family Anacardiaceae; genus Toxicodendron; species Toxicodendron radicans. Next base: position 16,670 of record WYDK02028172.1, read on the forward strand.
GGTCAACGGTTCATGCACATAACTTGAGTCCATATCATTGCGACTGCAATTTATGATGATATACTGATGGATTGCTATAATTTCGATGTTGCAGTAATGTATCTGAGGCAGTTTACATGCAACATTTGATGGGAATTGAAGGAGTGATAGTTGATTTGGTTCAAGAGATAACAGAGGCGGTATCCGATATGATTAAGCCACCAAAGGTGGATGAAGAGGATGAGAAATTAAGTGAAGGAAATGGGAACATGGAAGTGAAAGCAAAACCGGAGTTCTCACAGAGGGAGCTTTCATTTCTTTTGAAGCTCATTCCTGAATTGATACAGCTTTAATATCAGCCTTTTGCTTCGAAGTACACTGACAGTTCTGCAAATTTTACCAGTTTTATGGGGCTGATGTTGGGGTCGGGAATTGGGATGGTCACCTCCCATTTATAATTTTTGTACATAAATTATCTCTTCGTACCTTTAAACTATCAATCCAAGAAGCAAAATTCATACTTAGCTTTATTTATCTCGTCTTTTGTATGTTTGTGTAGTATGAGAAAATCTGTATCCCGGTTTGAGGAATGATATAAAGATTTCTGTTTAAACTATTTACGAGCAGAATTTTCATGTTGGAGTCTATAATTCCTCTTATTTTCACTGATTATCAATTCTATATTTTACTAATTAGACATTCCATCATTTATTAGTTTATTTGCCATCAATTAACCTCCTAATTATCATTTTTCACTCTTTTTTTTTTATCTCGATAACAAAGAAAATAGGTAATTTTGTGCTGTTAAAAGAGAATTTATCGAAAGAAGAAGTTTCGGCTACATTTTCTAAAGTTTGCTTTAACTACAATTTGAATTTGTTACTTGTTAGAATAAAAAGAGGATACGCTTCCGTCCACCTTTCCACCTTGCCCCTATCTACCTGTCCATCTTGCCAGCTTGCCCCTACCTACCTGTCTACCTTTCCACCTTGCGATTCCGATGTAGGATCCATGATATTCTCCCCCACACAATCCCCAAACATGTGATGTGTTACAGTGTGCAGTTCCGATGTGGGATCTGTGATATTCTCCCACACCTAGTCCCTAACCTATGACATGTAACAAGTGGAGCCTCTTGCCTACCCATCCACCTTGCTCTCGAGTGGACCCATAATCACATGTGGACACCCTTTAATACCACTTGTCATTGGTTAGAAGTTTCATACCCAAAATGCTAACATATTAGGTGGAGAGACTCCCTCATTATAAGTCAAGACCTCCCCGATATGCTTTCGATGTAGGATCCATGACAGTATATATATTGCTAAACATCTTTTAATTCAAGAAACAACACATTTTATTCTAAAGGTGAGCAAATGGGGGCCTGCATCGGGCCCCCAAGGCCTGGTTGTTTTTTGGGACTGGGCCTAGGCTTGTTTCCATATAAGAGGGTCAGGGCCAGGTCCTAATAGGCTTTACCCAATTTCAAAAATGTTCCCTTATTTTTATATATTTCGGGGGGTTTTGTTAATTTATCAGAAAATTTTTTATTTTTAATTAACAAATAAAATAAGTATATTTATATTAATCAATTCTTAATCAATTAATCAATTATAACCATTAATCAATTCCAATCATTAATCAATTCTAATTCAAATCAATTAACCAATTCTTATTTCAATTAATCGATTCTAATTTCAATCAATTAATCAATTCTTATTCCAATTAATCAATTTTAATTTCAATCAATTAATCAATGAATCAATTATAATTCCAATCCATTAATCAATTAATCAATTTCAATCAATTAATCAATTCTAACAAATTCAAATTCTAATCAATTAATCAATTTAAATCAATTCTACTTATAACAATTATAATCAATTAATCAAATTATAAGTTATAACAATTAATCAATTTTGAATAGAATTGATTGCAATTAATTTATTGATTGAAAATGATTAATGGATTAAAATTGATTAATTGATCGATTGATTGGATTAATAGATTAATTTAATCCAATTTTAATTAATTGATTAATTGATTGGATTAGTTGATTATAATTGATTACAATTGATTAATTGATTGGAATTGATTACAATTGATTAATTGATTGAAATTGATTAATTGATTAAAATTGATTATTTAATTGGAATTATAATTGATTGGGTTAATTGATTAATTGAATGAATTATCAATTGATTAATTTATCAATTGATAAATTGAATAATTGATTATAATTGATTGATTAATTGATTAATTAATTGGAATTAGAATTGGTTGTAATTGATTAATGGATTAATTGATTAGAAATAATTAATTGATTAATTGATTGAAATTATATTTGATTTGATTAATTGATTAATTAAATACAAGTAATTAGAATTGATTAATTGATTACAATTGATTTATTGATTGAAATTGATTAATTGATTAATCATTTAATTGATTAAATTATTAAAATCGATTAATTGATTGGAATTAAAATTTATTGGATTAATTGGTTAATTAATCAATTATGATTAATTGATTATAATTGATTTATTTATTGGAATTAATTAAATGATTGGAATTAGAATTTATTGGATTAATTGATTAATTGATTAATTTATGAAAATTATAATTGGTTGAAATCAATTAATTAATTGATTAATTGATTGGAATTGGAATTGGAATTTAGTACAATTGATTGGAATTGATAAATTGATTTGAAATAAAATTGATTGGATTAATTGATTAAAATTGATTAAAATTGATTAATATTGATTGGAATTGATTAATTGATTAGAATTAGAATTGGTTAGAATTTGATTAATGGATTAATTAATTAGAATTGATTGGATTAATTGATTAGAATTAGAATTGATTAGCATTGATTAATGGATTAATTGATTAGAATTGATTAATTGTTATAACTTATAAGTAGAATTGATTACAATTGTTATTATGTTATAACTTATAAGTAGATTTGAAATTTTGAATTGATTAATTGATTTTACAATTGTTATTATGTTATAACTTATAAGTAGATTTGAAATTTTGAATTGATTAATTGATTAGACAATTGTTATTATGTTATAACTTATAAGTGGATTGATTTGAAATTTTGAATTGATTAATTGATTAGAGAGTTGTTATAAGTAGAATTGATTTAAATTGATTAATTGATTAATTGATTAAAATAGATTAATTGTTATAACTTATAAATAGAATTGATTAATTGATTACAATTTACAATGACATAATGTGCAAATTTAATTTAAACTTAAACATAAACAATTAAAATATGAAATAATTTTTTTTATTGAATTATTTTTTATTAGCTTACATCATTGAAATTAACATTATCTACATTTGTCTTATTAGAGGTTTGGAAGAGGATTTGCAATTATGGATCTTCGAGCTGATGTTGTAGTCTTCTATCTGCATGCGTCCAGTCTCGTAAACATGATATAACTTCAACCATATCATCTGTTAAAGAACATCTCCGGTCTTCAACAATACGCCCGTTGATTGAGAATGTCGCCTCTTATGCAATCGTGGAAACAGACATACATAAAATGTCACGTGCCATTTGGGCTACAATGGGGAATCGACTTGCATTCATGTTCCACCATTGAATCACACCTAGCTCGCGCTTTTCCTTCTTGCTTATGTTGGACATGTCCATTTGGAGATACCGGTGTAGCTCGCTCGGTCCATATCTGTATGCACCTACGCCACTGCTACTACATCTACCGCTACAAAAGCTACTAAGGTCCATGAATGTGTAGATGTCTTCTTCTTCATCAACTTCATGCTGGTCCTCTATGCTGGTCGTTCCACATCCACTTAGACTTGGCAAACAGGCAAGCCGGACGGGTACAGGTCAAACGGGTAACATTTTTGAACGGGTAGGGAATTACATTACATGTACCTACCCATGCGGGGTGTGGGTCGACCCGCGGGTCACCCATTTCCCACATATATTTTTACTTTTTTTTTATTCCAATTTTGTTATTCAAACCATAAAATGTTAATTGTAACTATAATTTTATAAGGTAACAAACGTATAAATGACATCAAATTCTTGTCTTTTTCCTTTACTAGGCTTTCAAAACTTGGTTAATTTGATTAAATTAATGTATAAACTTCAATTATCTTATTACTTTACGTTAATATTAATTAAATAGAGAATGATTAATTGTTTGATTTGACTTAAGGTATTCAAGTCCATGA
>WYDK02028487.1:0-20863 GCA_009867345.2 Toxicodendron radicans
TTTTTTTTTTTTTTTTTTTTATGATAATGTGGAATATCACACACACACACACACACACACACACACACACACACATATATATATATATATATATATATAATGCGGAATTTAATCATTTACCTCCAATCATATGTTTAAGTGTTGTAGATAACCAAATTATATATTATAGACTATAGAAAAATAACTTCGTGAGAGAGTATTTGAGAATGTCTTCTAGCCTATGCCAAAAACTTTATCATCACCATATTTTGATGGAATTATGACTTATATATAATGACTAGACTAGGGATCCAATAACTCTCATCAACTGTCTTTAACCTCCCATTAAGGATTTAAATAGGCAGTTTATATAACTCCTTAAAACCACCATTAACTGCATTATGTCAACTGCATTACATAATTGTGATATATGGCCACATTAATCTTTCAGATATCTCATAGGGAAATTGTAATATACTCTAAAAATGACCATAACATTCAAGTCATAGGAGTTCTGACATAAATTTATCCTGCTTGATAATTTGATTGATCGTATTCTTGAATGTCTTAACCTGCAAAATAAAAATACGATCTGGCTTCTACTTGCCATCACTTGGACTGACTTTATCTTGAGATGAAAAGAGTTAAGCTTCTGGATCTTGATTTATAGGAGATAATCTTCTGGACTTCAAATCTCGGGACTCAAACTTCATCTTTAACCCTTGAGTTTCTTAATACCACCCTTGAGATTTGGTACAAAAAATTTACCCCCTAAAATTTAGGAAATTAATGCTGCCACACTCGAATGGCATTTTTGCCAATTAAATTTTGCCTTTCTCAAATGTTGAAATGGCCAGCTATTTATTGTGTCTACCTTGCATTGTCACGTTTAATTAACAGAATTTCCATTTGGAGGTGGCAATGTTAGTTTCCAAAATTGCCCTTAACCTACAATGCAATTTTCTAATAAATATTTTATATGTCGATCTCACTCGTTAAATTTTACAGTGTAACCCTCAAATACAATTCTGGGATTCCTCCAGTTGAATTATCGTCTACTATTGACTCTCTTCCTCTTTATTCAAAAGAACCCATTTATATATGCCATCTTTATTAATTAGTACTCTTTTATTATTTTAGAAATTTGATGATGTTCACAAAAGTATTTTTATCCTTTTGTGACAGATAAAGAACCATTAGAAGTTTATCAGACCCTGCTGCACTTATGTGATGTTAGACCTGTCGATGAAACCAAAATTATGGAGCAGAAATTGATTAAGTCATCTAATAAACTACTTCGACTGCTGTTTGGGAAAGAATATGAGCCTGAACTCTTGAATTGTTCCACTAGAAACAAGGTTAATTAACTTAATCATTAATTCCTACTTACCTATTTTAACTTAACTTGAAATATTAATTAAATGTCAAGATTTTCTTTTACTTTCTCTACGCCAGCAGGTTGGTTTTGATGTACTTGAGGGAAAAAGTGTGTTGTTGCTGGTATCAGACCTTGATATCTCCGTTGGATTTGTTGAATTTTTTAAGTTTCTTATATACGAAGCTCTGAAAACGAATCCAGAATTTTCTGATTATAATTGTGAAATAGTGTGGCTCCCAACCGCTTATGATGCACAAAAATTAGAGGAGCTGGAATCATCAATGCCATGGTATGTGTTACATCACCGTTGGTTTCTCAAATCAAGAATCCTTAAAAAACATAAGGAGATAGTTCATGCTAAAAATCCGATCGTGGTAGCAATTGATCCCAAAGGCAATATTGCTTGCCCCAACGCTATTCCTATGTTGATGATTTGGTATGTAGGAATCTTCCCTATAACACCTACAAGAGAGGAAGAACTGTGGGAGAAGGAGACCTGGGGCCTTGAACTGCTGATGGATGGAATTGATGAAACCACATTGCATTGGGTAAGTATAATTGCACAATTGTACCTCCGCTGGCGCTAGTCTTCGGCGCCGACCTTGTGCTCAGGTATGTTTGTCCATACGCCGATGCCACACAATGGCATCAACAAAGAACTATGTTCCTCTGATGCCGCCGATGTTGGGTATTGAATTTATAGTTGACGCCGTTCGTGGCGTCGACTAGTTCAATATATTCATATATATTATTCCGATGCAATGTGCCTGCGTAGAAAAAATACCCCTACCACCACTGCACGCTGGCGGCATTGGGGTATTGTAAAAATATCCTGACTCCATGATGGCATCGACGTATGGCACCTGCATTAGCTCCAGGTTCCGATGTCCGGTTTGGCGTCGGTGCAGAATGCTTTTTTTTTTTTTTGTGGTGTGTTTTTAGAGTCTCTCAATATAGTGATACTTATATTTCTTAAATAATTATTTCAAAATAAACAAGTTTCACCATTGGGATCATGTTCTTTATCAGAGATTGGAGGGTAAGCACGTCTGCTTGTATGGTGGAGTTGACATTGATTGGATTAGAGATTTTACAGCTAAGGATACTTATAACAAAAAAGATGCTGAAATACCCTTGAAGAAGGTTTACGTGGGAAATAGCAGTGCTGGAGAGAAAGTGAGTGAGATTATGGAAATCATTAGAAAGGAAAACCTGAGTCATTGTTTCCCTTATTTTAACCAAAATTGGCAATTTTGGATTCGATTACGGAGCATGTTGATTTCCAGGAAAAAACTAGGGAAGAACAAGGATAAGGATGAGATTTTGGCCAATATCTCAAGACTCTGCCATCTTGATGAGATGAAGAAAGGATGGGCAATTATGTTTAAAGATTCAACTGGTGAGATTGTCGAAGCTGTCAAAGCTGTCGAAGAAAAAAAATATCTCGACCAATACCAAGAAAAAATATATTTCGACCAAAAAAAAATATATCTCGAACCATACCACCAATTGGTACCTTTATCTGAGCAAGTTGCAGCGGAAGGTTTGGTAACATCAACCCGCGATCACTTTCACATTCCTTCAGAAGATTTCATAGACAGTGGTCAGTTGATATGTGCAGAGTGCGGTCTTCCGATGGAAAAGTATGTTGTGTACAGTTGCTTTATTGATGAAGATTAATAAACAAACAAATGCAAATTTGAGATGAATAATTTAAGTTTCAGTAATGTTACCTCTATAACCTTCTCTTACAATTATTGGTATAGTAACTTACATTTAGTTGGACGGGTGATACTCATAGTACCTAAGTAGGATTTATTTTACCAATTGATTAATTATAAATTGTCACATCGACAGATATAAAAGAATGTTTTGAAATTGGATTATGAATATAATATTACTCTTTTAAGTAAACTGCAATAAATGAAGCAAAATCACTAATAAAACCACTAATACGTGATGATGTAACTTGAAAACTATAGCTATACTTTAATAGTTGAATTCTACATAAGTTGTCTTGGATTAACTTTTGGTAACTCTGTCTGAGTTGTGTCTAACCAAGTGCAGTGCGTATCATATTTACTGAAATTACAGATATACCATCCGAATTATAATATCATTAATTTAGAAGAAAACAAGATTAAAAGCCCATCTACCAAAATCTGGACATTTTTATTTTAAAAAGATAAATTTTCAAGAATGATATGCTTTTGACACTGCTTGTTGTGTTTAATTAGAACTTTATCAAATACTTTTTGACACCACTTGTGTTTAGAACTTCATCAAATACTTTGTTGACAAATTTCATGACCTTGTTAGAATAGACTTGATGCATTTGAAGTAAGAAAAAACCAATAACGGAAAAAAAAATTAAGCAAGTAGATAACAAATCACAAAAAAAATATATGAGTGATTTATTTAAGCGTAAACGAATGTACTCATCCAAGGTTTGACGAATCTACAAATTTCAACCCCTGGTTTCATAAATTCATGTTATTAAGCTTAAATTAACAGAAATTTGCTTAATAAGACATGTAAAAGGTAAAATGTTCATTTTGTTTGCTACTCTCGTCTTCCTCGCCATGCCAAGCAACTCCACTCTCCATGCCCGGAATCCTTCAACTCCTCCCTAGCACAACACACGCAACACCGTCTCTGAATTTCAAAGAGGGATATTGTTTCAAAACTCAATTAAATAAAACCACAACCACAAAATTTCACAAAAAAAAAAAAAAAAAACCAATTCAAAGCCGCTCACTAACACCATAGTTAGGGGGTGTTTGTTTAAGCTTGACCCGTTTGTTTAAAAAAATTTTGGACTTATAAGCCAAAAAAAAAAAAAAGTTGGGAGAAGATACTTTTTTTTTTTTACTTATAAATACTCTGCTTATAAGTTACTTTGATAAAGTATATTACAACATTACTCATATTTAATATAATTTTTATTATTTGATAAAAATAATGTAATGCCCTTTTTAGTCATTTTAATAATAAAATGTAGTTATAAGCCTCATTTTATCAAACATGTCAGCTATTTATCAATCGCTTATAAGTATTTTAACCAAATACGTAATTGCTTAAATTTCAAATACTTATAAGCTCAAATTAACTTATAAGCTTAGACAAACACCTCCTTACACAAAAGAAAAAAAAAAAAGCCATAGACTCTCTTATAAATCATTTCAAAACGCAATTCAACAAACCAAAATTATAAATTCTAACACGTACACAAACGAAAAAAATCGTTGACTCTCCCATAAATAATTTCAAATCCCAATTCAACAAACCACAATTACAGATTCTAACACATAATCCGCATCATAGCCCAAACTTCAATAGGGAAAAACAATATAAAATTTGAAAATTCAAAGGAAATATACGGTAGTTGGTGTGCAAAGTGGTTGCGGAGTGCTACCGTGCAAAACAGCCGCAACCGGAACAGATCTATGTCAGCAGTAGGAGGTGAGGGTCAGGCACTATCACAATTCTTCCTGTTTAGGCGTAGATTCCGGCTAGATTTGGGTTGGTGTTAGTAAATAAAGAAAATCACACATATTCCCATTTAATTCCAAGATCATAGACATGTCATTATTGTAATCACATTAATAAAATAAATTAACAAATTACAATAAAAAATGCACAACATAAATACCTCATTTCCACAAAAGTGATCAAGAGAGAGTATTTCAAAAAACTGTCATTCGCAATTTTGTGTATTTCAGATAAAATGCAATCAAGAGAGTTTTACTTAATAAAAAAACTCTTATATATAAATTTGTGTGCGGCAGTTGCCTTAAAGTTGTTTAGTGGTAAGAGAATCTACAATGGTGCTCTTTAAAATAAAGAGCATATTTAATATAAATAAAGATTATCTCTATTAATTTCAAATATAAAAAACAAATTTTTTTAATCATCTCCAATGTACTTTATAAATTTTATTTTTTCATTTTCATATTCCCACCAAGCATTTATGATATTAATTATTTTCCTCCGTTTTTTCACCTAAATTTCCCTCTTTATATTTCATTACTTTCCCTCCATTTTTTTTATAAGTTAACTGTTCCTTTTTTATAAGTTAACTGAAAATAGATAACAATGTACCCCCTGTTTTAGTTTTCCATTTGGGTTTTACAATTACTTTAACATATTAAGTGTATAATGTATAAGTTAGAGAGTAAATTGTTATTTCGATAAGGGGCAGAAAGAATTTCTTTTTTTGATGGTATCTCATAGGGAAATTGTATTATACTCTAAAAATGACCATAACATTCAAGTCAAAAGGAGTTCTGACATAAATTTATCCTGCTTGATAATTTGATTGATCTTATTCTTGAATGTCTTAACCTGCAAAATAAAAATACGAACTAGCTTTTACTTGCCATCTCTTGGACTGACTTTATCTTGAGATGAAAAGCGATAATCTTCTGGACTTCTTCAAATCTTGGGCCTCAAGATCATGAACTCTAGAAACATTTTATTACTGCCACCCTACTCTTCTCTAAGTATTAGTATCCCATATTTATAGGATCCTGCTTAGCTCAAAAACAAGACACGACTTGCAATTTGCATGCTAGAATTTAGTTTAGTTTGATATAGAATTTAAATACAGATTTTTGTTTTAAAACAAGAATAAAATAAATTTTATGAGAATGCATTTAATAAAAATGAGTTGAATTGTTTTCAAAAATAATTTCGAATACAATCCTAAAAATTAGCGTAAAATTAAAAATCAATTATAAGTAGTTTTCACAATTTTAACAGAATTTCCATTTGAAGGTGGCAATGCTAGCTTCCCAAAATTGAGGCTCAACGTTATTATTTGAAACCTCAAGGGTGGCAAATAGTTAACCGTTAACCTACAATGCAATTTTCTAATAAATATTTTATATGTCGATCCTCTTTTTCATTTATATATGCCATCTTTATTAATTAGTACTCTTTTATTATTTTAGAAATTTGATGATGTTCACAAAAGTATTTTTATCCTTTTGTGACAGATAAAGAACCAGTAGAAGTTTATCAGACCCTGCTGCACTTATGTGATGATAGACCTGTCGATGAAACTAAAATTATGGAGCAGAAATTGATTAAGTCATCAAATAAACTACTTCGACTGCTGTTTGGGAAAGAATATGAGCCTGAACTCTTGAATTACTGCTGTTTGGGAGCGGAAATTGATTAAGTCATGTCTGCGTTGTGTCTAACCAAGTGCAGTGCGTGTCATATCTACTGAAATTACAGCTATTCCATCCGAATTTTAACATCATTAATTTAGAAGAAAACAAGATTAAAAGCCCATATACCAAAATCTCGACATTTAAAAAAAAAAAAAAAAAATCTAGGGTGACATGCTTTTGACACTGCTTCTTGTGTTTGGAACTTCATCCAATACTTTTTTACACCACTTCTTGTGTTTAGAACTTCATCAAATACTTTGTTGACAAATTTCATGATCTTGTTTGAATAGACTTGAAGTATTTGAAATAAGAAAAAATAATAATGGGCAAAAAATAATAATAATAATTATGCAAGTAGATAACAAATCACAAAAACTAATCCTCCGGGACTCTGAAGTTTATGATCGTATAAACACTTAGTGATCAATCGTATTAACGATTGTAGGGACTCGAACTTAAGAGGAAAAATTTATTTCTTTACTCTTTTACCATCAGATCATCCATGGATGGTTAAACCTTTGTACCTTTTGTGATGTAGCGAAATAAAATAAAGATCTTATTTTGGGCATCACACTTTTTGCTCAAAAAAATTATTTTAGTTTTCATAAAATCTAAATCTTAATCTAGCTTATCTAGTCAACTAGCAGTAACATTCCTAATCCAAAATTTCTATTATATCAAGAATATGGAATATAATTCTTGCCCACCATACCTAAATACACTTATAATTTTGTCACAAGTCATGAATTTGTTCGAAATGTTAACGCCATGATAAGTAAGGAAGTTATCTTGAGCCAGAAATCAAGCAAAGAATAAGATGCATGATTCCATATGAACTTCTCTACACATTTCCTACCCTCTGATAAATTCTCATATATATAATCAGTTGCTTGATCATTGTAGCACAATTAATTTGTTGAGTATTCGCTGCCTGAGCTGCAGCTAGCCTTACTAATTAATTAACATGGAAACTGTAGCTCCGAAACCGCAAGTAAGACCAGAGACGCTCCTGCTGCCGAACCATCTAGAAACCATTGAGGAAATATGGAAGATGAATGCTCCAGGTACTATTGAGGTTGATACCAAACTTCTCTTCTCTCGCATGTTCTCAGTTATCAGTAAGGCCAACCCTTTCAAAAATATTGGCTATTTTAAGGTATCTGTTTCTCACTAGAATCCCTTTTTACATAATTCAGTTTTATGATTGGTACGTGTTGAAGCTGTTGTATATAATATAAACTTTGATTCTCTTTCATATGTTATGCATTTTTCTTAATTTTTATTAAAGTGTTAGGCTATATCAACTTAAAATTTTGATATAAATTTATGATATTAATTAATTCATTGAAATTCAAACGGTTTAGGAGTTGTTGAGACGATAAAGAAATATAATTACCTCCTACTTTCTTTTCACATCCATTGGATTGCAGTATCTCAATTTGTGAATTGTTAATTATATCAATTTTATAAGCTTTGGTAAATTGATTGTGATTCAACAATGGTATTAAATATGAACATTGTACATTTTAGTTTCTTGAAGACGTGAACTATTAATACTTACATAACAGAATATATATGATATTTGAATATTACTCTCAATTATTTATGAACATATATATATAATCATTGATGTAAGTATTTTTTTATGTAAGTCGATTCTTTAAATGTAATAGTAGATGAATTCTATTGTATGAAGCATCACAGAGTATAACTTGGATTATTATTTTTTAGCTATTGAATTTGCAATGTGTTTTAATTTATATATTTATTTTTGTAGAGTAATTTATTTTCAAGATAAGGCTCGTTACAATTCCCTATACATATATAGTTTTGTTTTGTTTATAATAAAATATTTTCATACCATCAAAGTTTGGTTAGAATAGTTTATACTGGGGAATTATATTGAAACAAGGATTAAAAAAAAAAGTTTAACTAGATATGAAATATAATGAACGAACCAAATAAAAGTTTCAGTCTTTTGTGTCTCGAACATTTGAAGAGAGTCCCAAGTGACAATATGTAACTTGATTGATGCACCACATCATATATAGTTGTATCAAGGACATTTTTTTGAAACATTTTCAAGAAAAAAAATATTTATAATATATTTTTACTATTGTCAATCGACATGTCCAGTAACCTAGTTAATTAGACACTGAATTTATGTTCGGATCTTATTATCATGTTATATATATATAAAGTTAATCTTGATCCTAATTTCTGAATTTTTTTTTTTTTTTTTTTTTTTTATAAATTTAAACTTGAACTCTCGAAAACAAATTTTTTTTTTTCTTTTTAAACATTTGAAGAATTCTTATATATTCTTTATCATGAAAGTTCTTCCGAGTATATTAAATTAAGCTAGCTAACTGTTACTCTTCGACGCAGAACAATAATATGCTTAAACCTATGCCTTTCATCATCAACAAAATATTCTACGAGGTTAGTACTTAGTATGGTGACATCTACTCTGCTTACGAAATTATATATACTTCGTCTATGACTTAATTAAGAATATTAACATGCATGTTAATTATAATAGCTAATTTAACCTATTATACAACCATATAGACGGACCCAAGAAGAGACCAGTGGGGCTGCTCACCCCACTCAATTTTTTTTTTATTAATAATTTCTTTCTGTAATTGTCTTACTTTTTTTTTTTTTTTTTTTTTGTTAATAATATATTTTGCAAATTGACCCGTTCGAACTAAAAGTAGAACTAAAGGTGGAAATCTCCAACCCCATCTGGTGGACCCGGAATTAGAGCAGATCGGGTTTGACCCTGCCCACTGTAACCATGCCAGACAGGCTAGGTTACTGTTTACAACACGGCTAGTTGTGAACAGTAAAACAAGAAGAAAAAAATTGAAGGTTAGGCGGGTTGACCCACACTCTAACCCGTCGGCCGTGGATATAGGATTATAGGGTTAGGTTAGGCCCACCCTATAACCCTCATGTGTGGGCCTAACCCGACCCACACATGACACAGGACCCACCCGGGGCTTTTTCCATCTCTAAGTATAACCAACTACTTTTATTTCATATCAAACAAATTTTTTTTTTTTTAATTAATTTCTCATTGTTACTATTTTATAATTATTAACTTTACAAATTGACCGCATTCGTCTAGAAGTAGAACTATTTCCCAGCAACATATCCTTCCGTTCCCGCGTAGGGCACTTCTTCTAAGTTCCATTCCTCTTTCCTGGCATCTCCCATGACCACCATTCCTCCTCTCTTGGCTCATGCTATAATATAGTATTTAACCCCCTCTAACATTAAATCTTGGTTCCGTCCCTGGTTGCTACAGATGATAATGCATTGCTCTTGTGGTAGATATGCCCATGCAACAACAATGTCAACTCTCCAAGCACTGGGATGCTACTCCTGGGATGAAAAAGTTGCGCTATCCTTGGCAGGCTTCGCAATGAGCTGGATTCAGCTCGTTCCCTACAACTCCAGCAGTCCACTTGACGAGTATATGAGTCCACTGCTACAACTTCCTCAGTCCATTAATCCAGTGCCAGAAACATTGCTAGATAATTTGGCTATTGTAAATATCATGCTAGATACAAGTTCCTTACTCGTTGAGTTTAGGACAGCATTCCGGTTAACCGCAGTTGAAACGTCGCCGACATTGGGGAGGATCCTGGATTGCGTACCCATGACCGTATATTGGATTATAAGAGCTGTTGTGGCTTGTATCACTATGATGATAGGCTTTTCCATCGGATCCGACCTGTATGTATTTGTTGATTTTCTTTTCTTTTTTTTTTTTTTTTTTTAAGGTAAATTTATTTACTTTCTTTGAGGTTTGATCTGATTACAGGCGGATCTCTTTTCAGTTAGAAAATTAATTGCAAAGGCTTTAATTCCTTACAAGAAATGTTTTTGTTAATTCAGTTTCTCTGTCAAGATTTAGTGGAGGTCTATATAAAGATTTTTAGAACTTCGAAAAGGCTTTTGCCTACTTCTATAAACAAACAAGTGGATTGATGAAATTTTTCTTTTTGATTATTGCAATGAATTAAGGATGAAACTTACAAATAATTAGTCAATGTTTTCTACTGATTTCAGTGGGGACAGGTTTTTTTTTATGGAACCTCTGGGACTAGACGGGTTGAATGTCCGGATTGCAGAAAAATACAACTACCTTAAGCAGCAAGCCAATATTTTGAAAAACGAAAAGAAAAAAGAGCAAGAATGTGAAGATAAGAAGAAATTACAAGCAACTAAGACGCTTGAGGAACTCTACAGAAAGCCTGATCAAGCTGACAACCAGAAGATTCTTCAGGCACTGCTTGGTTCAAACGCTGGTGTCCCTCCACTAGTTTACTACTCAAAAGAACGAGAAGTTTTGTCCCAAGTTCACATAGAGATACTCAAGGGAAAGACGGTTTTGTTATTGATAACACAACTGACTGTAGATCCCAACATCTTGCGAAATCATGAAATCGACATCCTGAAACAGATATACCAAGAAAAGTTGCAGCATCCAACAAGGAAGGAAAGTCAATTTGAGATTGTTTGGGTTCCGCTTCCAAGAAGTTCTGAACCTAATCCGGAATTTAACTTCGATCAACTGAAATTAGATGTGCCCTGGTACGCGGTGGCTCAGCCTTGGGCGATGGACTTGAAGGCCATCAACCACATCAAGAAGGTCTGGCAGTTTGAAAATGGTCCAATTTTAGTAGTGTTGGATGCTCAAGGAAAGGTGGTGCACTTGAATGCTCTTCATATGGTAATGGTTTGGGGAAAGATTGCTTTTCCTTTCACTTCAGATAGAGAGAAATCCCTCTGGAATAAGGATGCTTGGAGCCTTAACTTACTTGTAGATGGAATAGATCCCTTGATCCTTCAATGGGTACGTATATATCTCTCCCTTTTTCCCTAATCAATTCTTCTGAAAATCACATTATTAACTTACTTGTTGATGGAACAAAATTTTGACTAATTGCGAATATATTCAAAATGGATTTTCATTCGTCAGGTGAAGGAAAAGAAGTTTATTTGCTTGTATGGAGGCAAAGACATCGAGACAATACGGAAATTGACAACCAAAGCAAAACTTGTAGCCAAAACTGAGGCAATGAGCCTAGAAATGGTTTACGTTGGAGCAAGCAATAACAGCAATAACAGGAAGCAAGTGAGAGATATTATCACAACTATTTCCAAGGAAAACCTCAGTCATTCCTGGAAGAACCTTGATTCAATCAACTACTTCTGGACAAGACTGCATAGAATGTGGGCATCAAGAAAACCGCAGGATGACAAGCCCTTAAATACTATTGATCCCAAATGGAATGCTTTGTCGAAGTTGCTTACACTCGATAGCAATGCCAAATATAAAGGGTGGGTAATGTTCAGTACAGGATCATCTGCAATAGCTACAGCAAGCGGAGATGTTGCGGTAAAATGCTTGTCAGATTACGATGCCTGGAAAGAACGAGCAAAGAGGGATGGTTTTCTGAAAGTCCTTGAGGAGGAAATTCGGACGCTGTCACCGAAAGGCTTCAACGCTGAAATTGTAATCCCTGAAGCCACCATCGGTCACACAGCAAGGATATTGAAGCCGAGTAGTGCCAGCGAAAGGGTTATACTGTCGTACAGGTGCATGGATCACAGTGTCGATCGCTATGGAAAAGTTAGTATGAGGTAGGGGAAAATGGAGTGAAAGAGAAAATTAGAAATCATCCAAAATTGTTTTATGTAATTAACTCATATGCAAACCATTCTCGGAAAATATGGGCTTATATATATATATATATATATATTGAAATTTACTGAATATTAGTCTTAAGATACTTTTATATATTCAAATTTACCGAATACTAGTCTTAAGATACTTTTATATATTGAAATTTACTGAATATTAGTCTTAAGATACTTTTGATATTGTGTAATCTCATAATTATGTCAATATATTATATGATCTGTAACTGCCAATATATTATATGATCTGTAACTGCCATAATTAGGATATTCAGTGCATTATACTCTCCCTATCTTGCAACTCTGTAGTAGAAATTAATGAATTGAAAACATCTCATTCTTCAAACAAACATGATATCAAAGCTAATATCTGATCTAACAAATTGTTCATTGTAGAGCAATCGCCGGAAAATTTATCGGCAAGTAACCATTCATCTTGTCGTCGTCATACCGAGAAGGAGAAATGACCTCAACCAAGCAACCCAAACACTAACCAAACCACCACTGCCATTTTCGTCTCAATACCACCAGATTTTCCCAATCGGAAATCAAATCCAACAAATCAACCACCACCAAACTAACACGAAATCCAATCAAACACGAAATCCAAATCCAACCCAACCATCAACTTTGACCGCTGCAAACAAAAAAAAAAAAACCAGAAAAAAATCCCAATCGAAAGAAAATAATTCCAGCCAACAATTTTCAAACATTAAACAGCCACAAACACTACCAATTGTCAGTCAACCCCAAACAAACCAAACATCAATCAAACCCATAAACCACCTTACCTGAATTTCAAAAAAACAGCCCATACAGCCGCCTCTTAATTCTGATCTCCATTTGAAGAACCTCACCCGACTTTTCTAAAAAAAAAAAAGAACCCGCCGACAAGTCCAACCACCACGTCGATCTGCTATTGCCATTCGACGCTGATTAGTAGCTCCCGTCATCACCCAAGCCTAGTCGCCGCCAAGAAGAGCAAATTGCCGAAGTCCCCAGAAGTCGACTGCCGGAAGCCCAGAAGCCGACCCCAAAAAAAAAAAAAAACCCAGGCAACACCAAAACAAATCATTGTATGAACATGTATATAAATTTATATGTTTGGTTATATACATTGCTTAAGAAGATTATTACATTGTGGTATATATACCATATTATCTATTTTCTTATATACTTAGATTGAGATTCACACCATTATTGACAAGAAAATAAAATTAAACCAAACCATCTTATTAATTAATAAATTGCCGCGCAAATGCTATTGTGTTTTCTAAATTATGGAGAACACTGTTACCTTTATTACAAGATGAATTTTTTTTAATTATTATATACTTTAGAAAATCGGATGCTCAATGAATTTTATTTAAAGCGAAATTTAAACTTATAGCAGCACTTTTTCAGAAAATTCCCCCAGAAGAATGAAGTAACATTGTCTCTGTATAAGGAATCTCATGCAGCCATGCTTTGCGTATACTTTTAGTTATTTGAGGTGAAGATTTTATCCTTTATTATATTTACTTCTACATAATATTATTAATTATATATTTGTGTCATCTAAATTTCAACTCAGAAGATAATATTGGTTTTTTTTTTTTAAAAAAAGAATAAATTATCACAATATTTTTCTGGTTCAAGGAATAAATAATTTTGTATTTATTTTATGTGTTTGATTTATATATAACAAAATGATTTTTAAAATTCAAAACAATAATTAGAGTATTATTAAGGAAACACTAGATATATATTATCAAGTGACATGTTATCAAAATAGTTTTCAAGCTTTTTTTTTCTTTTTTCCAAAAAAAAAAAAAAAAAAAAAAAAAAAAAAAAAACTCACTCTTTACTAAAAAGTATACTTTCAAATTAATGCATGTGCAATGAAATTAGTATTTATTCATTATTCCCAAACTTGTTCTTAGAAAATGATAATAAGCAAAAAAAAAATCTTATTTATGATTTCCAAAAAAAAACAATAATTCATACTACTATTTGGGTAAATTAAGATAAATTAGATCAAGTGAGAGAAAAATCATTTTGAGATTAAGATAGTAAGAACTCTTTTATTTGTAGATTCTATTCCCAAGATAAAAAATAAAAGAAAAAAAATTAAAATATAGTTGATAGTTCAAATAATAATAATAATAATAAAAGTGGTGAAAATGCTAGGATTTAGGCTATTTTGACTAAATAAAATAAATGGGTATTAATGTTAAGACATATAGTATAAAGGTATAATTGATATTTTTCCAAAGTCAGTGGGGCCTTAGTGGTTCTTTCCCTGTTTGTATCTATGAAACTACCCATTATTAAACAATTATCTTTCAAATTAACACTTGATCTCAATTCTAATAATATTGGGAGCACTGTTTTAAAACCTGGACCGGACTGGTCCCACCTGGACCCTGCAGCCTATCCGGTCCGGTTCAGGTTGCATGGGTTTTTTGTCATATTTCAAATCTATAGGAACTAATTCGTAATTTTAAGGATATTTTTACAATATTTTAAAACTTTAGGGGCTAATTAGATTTTTTGGAGGCTTTTACAATATATTAAAATTTTAGGGAATAATTAAAATTTGTAAGGGTATTTTTGTAATATACTAAAATTTTAGAGACTATTTTAGAATTTTAAATAATTTTTTTTATGACATCATCCTTCCAATTAGCCGGTCCAACCGGTTGACCTATGACCCGATCACTTGACCGGGTATCAAAATGGGCCAGTTCTTAAAACATTGAATGGGAGGCCTTGCATTAGCTATCCATAGTATTCCCTATTTCGATAAGAGTTAATATTCTTCAGCTAGTGTATTCTTTTTATTTATTTATTTTTTGTAAGGGTCATTTTCAAAAATAAATAAATCCATAGGGTTTTTATTAATGACCCCATTCTAATGAATTATATCATTAATTCTTAGGATTGATTATATAATTATTTTTCATTTATGATTTATCAGTAATACTAGGAGGCCAGTTTGTACAGTACAAATTTAAGCCTAAAACATAATTTACTAAACACAAATTTTATTTATATATATGTGTTGTACGGGGTTTTTCGGAAGAGTCCGCTTAAAGCTGACGGTCAGAGAGTGATACCCGGGGGAGGTGGCAAGCCAATCCTTGTCGATTCAGGAAACTCGCCCAAATCAGCCCGCCAAGTAAAACCACCAATTATCGCAGCAGGTCGACAGAAAACTCTGGGTCGTCACAACAAAGGTGTTTAACGAAATCACAACTAGTTTATGTGATGAATCTTATCCCGTGATGATAGGGATATGATCGGATTCAAATTCTATATTCTCATCCAATCCCATAAAATTCGGGATCACCTTCCTTGTTGAGAGGGAGTACCATTTTAGTTCAACTTACCATGTATGAGAGAACAATATAAAAACCCCTGTTGACATGAAAAAAGGGGGGATTCTGGAAGGTTACAAATTATTCAATAAAAGCATTATAGCTACAGTGGATGTAAGCTCTCAATATAGAGGCTGAACCATTTTAAAAATCTCTTTGTTCTTTATTTGTTGCTCTGATTATTGTCCATTGCTGGTTATTCTAAACCACGTACACATCCGTTCCGGTTCCGATCACGGCCAACTGGATCTCTCTGGTTGGTGCGAATTTTCGTATCAACATTTTGACGCTAGAAGGAATGGTTATTTTGCAACAGCGACAATAAACAATTCGACAGACATGGCCAGTACCAGAACCTCCAGACATCCCGAAGAACGTGAAAACAAGAATCCTGCCCCGGAAGAGGGTGACAGCCACTGACCACCGGCCATTGAGGCACCTGGGGCCGGCCTTCCGACCTGGAGCGTGGTGAGTTGATAAACATGATCAAATCCCTGACCAACGTGGTGCAAGTCATGCAACAGGATATGGCGAGCATAAAGAAAGCACAGGAAGCGGAGCTCGACAGACCAATATTCACTGAGCCCACTCCCATTGGGAGAAGTAAACAACGGACTGATCATTCTGGATCATCCGCGCCAGGGGAGTCTCAACGGGCTCCCACTCATTCCACTAAAAGTCAGGCGCCTCGTCCCACTAACAATCCGGGAAGGCGACCTGGGAAACAAGTCATAGGCACGAAGGATCCACCCATGGTTACCCGCTCCATACAGCGAAAAGGTAATTCGCGTGCAAGTTATAACCCACGCCCAGCACAGACCCGACCATCGGGCCAAAATTATCATTCCCGGAGCCATGGTTCTAACCGACACTGCGAATAAGGTAGCGAGTACGACAATACCTACCATCCAAACCGACAGGCTACGAAATCGCTCACAAGCGCGCACAGTCCTTTGGTCCGAACAGAGAACCTTAGGTCTCATCTGATTGAGCGAAGGGTCGGCAGAGCACAAAACCTAAATCCTCCAGCCAACGAGCTAGAGTGAATGCAAAAGATGTTGGACGATTTAAAAGCTCGATAAAAGGTCGCAAACCAGGCAGAGACCATAGTGAGCTCACCATTTTCAGAGCAGATCCATCTGGCACCTCTTCCCTCTAGGTTCCGAGCCCTAAAGATGAAATATGATGGAAGGGGAGAGCCAATAAAGCACCTAGATGCATTCAATGACTTTACCGAATTGCACCAGGTGTCCGACTTGGCGAAATGTCGCTGCTTCGCAGTGACTTTAGTCGGAGAGGCCAAGAAGTGGTACAAAAGACTGTCTACGAGCTCGATCACTTCTTGGCAACAGTTCACCTCTCTTTACCTGCAGCAATTCCAGGCAAGATTGCAATTATCAATGCCGCTCAGCTATTTGAGTAACATTCGTCAGGAAAAGGGCGAGTCTCTAACTTCGTACCGAAGGAGGTTCCAGAGTGAAAAAACTAAGGTCGCCAACACCTCGGAGGAATCAATAAAAACACTACTGATTACAGGTGTACGGCCACAGACTAAATTCTGGAACGAAGTCCAGCGGGAAGACAACGTAAATCTGGCGCAATTTTACAGAATGGCTGAGAAGCATCAAAGGGTAGAAAGCTCATTGTAAGCTTTGAAAGGGGGTCCATTGAGCAGTGAGAACGACCGGCGACCAGATCGCTCGACGGATAAAAGAAGAGCCTTTGACCAGACCAAAAAACACCAATTCAGTAAAAGGCAAATACCAAAAGTCAGGGAAAGAGAGCCAATAACCCGGTTCGTGGAATATACTCCATTGGTGGCCTCCCTATCACATATCTACAAGGTATCAAATGAAATAAAATGAGTTCCACGACCAGAAAGGATAAAGGCCTCGCCATTCAGGAGGGACACTCGGAAGTATTATCGATTCCACCGAGACATTGGGTACAATACTGACGAATGCCGAAACTTGAAAGATGCAATCGAACAATTGATAAGGAGGGGTCACCTGAAAGACTTCGTGAAAAAGGAAGAGAAGGTAGAAGTAATTGAAGGGCCAACCGGAAGGCCACAGAGCCCGCCACCACCACCGCCTCCAGATAGGTACAATGTAAAAATGATCTACGACGGGCCGAGCTCAATTGGCAATTCAAGGCATGCTCGAGAAAGGGATGCCCGGGAAGCAAGAAATGGATATGTTTCTAAAGTAATGGTTGTGGGAACAAGGCCACAAAAAAGGACCTTGGTCGACAGTCAGGTGATAGGATTCACCAGAGAGGAAAACGAGGAGTACCCCAAGTACTCATGTGATTCAATTGTTGTAACCACCATGATTGGAAACAGCAAGATATTTCGACTGATGGTCGATAATGGGAGTGCGGTGAATGTGATATTCTTAGAAGCATTCTACGAGATGAGATTTACGAAACGGCATTTGAAGCCTTACTCGATACCCATCTGCGAGTTCACGGGGGACAGCGTGCTCCCAAAGGGAACGATCGACCTCCCCGTAATCATTGGGGAAGGAGACTACATAAGAACAGAGATGCATGAGTTTATAGTAGTCGACTGCCGGACGACCTATAATGGAATCCTAGGAAGACCCTTCCTGGATGATTTCGAGGCAGTGGATTATGTTCGATGTTGAGCAATAAAATTCCCAACCAACAACGGAGTAGGGATTCTGAAAAGCTCGATCGACGAGACCAAAAAATGTTGCAATGCAGTGGTGGCCGCATCCAACAGATGGCATATGGTTAAAGTCATGATCATTGAAGAAATAAGCCCGTAACCTATGAACCCCGGGCCGCTAGAGGACACAATTGATCCTTGTATTCACAAGGAAGACCCCGCAGCAGGTCCAATTGAAGAGTTGATGGATGTCTCCGTTAGTGATGAAGACCGCACGAGGGTGCTAAAGATTGGGAGCGGGCTTAGTGAGGAACAACTTAGATGTGTTCGCTTGGGTGCACGCGGACATGGTGGGAATCCATCCTAATGTAATGTGTCACAGGCTAAATATTGACCTCGCCTCAAAACCGATCCGACAAAAAATGAGATCAATGGATGCGGAAAGGTCGCAAGCGTTAAAGGATAAAGTGGATAAATTGCTAAGTATCAGCTTCATAAGAGAGGTGAGATACCCGAATTGGCTCACCAACCCGGTGTTGGTGAAAAAGTCGAATGGCAAGTGGCGGACTTGTATCAACTTTACAGATCTGAACAAGGCATGTCGCAAAGACAATTTCCCACTTCCCAAAATCGACCAGCTTGTCGATGCAACAGTCGAACATGCACTCCTGAATTTTATGAATGCATACTCGGGATACAACCAGATCCCGATGTATCAGCTCGACGAGGAACACACCTCTTTTATTACTGACTGTGGTCTTTATTGTTATAGGGTAATGCCCTTCGGGCTAAAAAATGTAGGCGCAACCTACCAAAGGCTAGTCAACATGATGTTCGCCGAACAAATCAGCAAAACCATGGAGGTGTACGTCGATGATATGCTGGTAAAGTCCAAAGAGGCTGTGGATCATGTCAAGCATCTAGCCGAAATATTCGAAGTCCTCAGGAAATACCGGATGCTCCTAAGCCCTCTGAAATGCGCATTCAGTATGGCCTCGGGAAAGTTTCTGGGCTACATGGTGAACCAGCGGGGAGTTGAGGCTAACCCCAACAAAATCCAAGCACCAGTCAACATGAAGAGCCTGACCAAAGTAAAGCAGGTCCAATGTTTGACAGGGCGAATAGTCGTCTTTAGCAGGTTTGTTTCAAAGGCAACATATAGATGTTTGCCATTTTTCAAAGTGCTGAAGGGGAACAAGAAGTTTGAATGGACCGAAGAGTGCGAAAAGGCATTCCAAGAATTGAAAAGGCACCTCAGGCAACCTCCGCTCTTATCAAAACCTATCCTGGGTGAACCCCTCCTCTTTTACTTGGAAGTATCCTTTTTCGCTGTCACTGCGGCGTTAATGAGAGAGGAGACGGGGATCCAGTGGCCCATCTATTACGTGAGTAAAAGGTTGGTAGACGCAGAGACAGGGTATCCGGAAATGGAAAAATTAGTGTTGGCATTGATAACAGCGTCGAGGAAGCTAAGGCCATATTTTCAGGCACACAGTATTCATGTCCTGACAAACTTCCCTCTGAGGAAGGTGCTTCAATAGCTCGAAACATCGGGCAGGTTGATCCAATGTTCGCTGGAGTTGAGCCAGCACGACATTAAATGTCTGCCAAGAACGGCAATCAAAGGCCAGACTTTGGCTGATTTCATTTCCGAGTTCTCCTACCAGCCCGAAAAAAAAATGACACCCCTGGAATCGAGCAGCGATGGGTCATTGATTCTAAGATCACAGAAGCAGAATCAAACTGGCAGTGGAAGCTGTATGTAGACGGTTCCTCCAATGACAAAGGGGCAAGAGCAGGGTTGTTGTTGGAAAGCCCCGAAAGAGCGAGTTTCTGGGCTGTTGTCAAGTTTGCATTCGTCGCTTCCAATAACGAGGCGGAATATGAGGCCTTCTTGGCGGGCATCAAGCTGGCAAAAGAAGAATCACTCGTAATACTGAGTGATTCATAGCTTGTTGTAAATCAAGTGACAGGAGGTTATCAGGCTAAGGAAGAAAAAATGGCCGCCTATCTGCAAAGGGTAAAGCTCGAGCTGGAGCCCTTCAAAAGTTATGAAATCCGATAGATTTTGAGGGACCAAAATTTAATAGCAGATGATTTGACCCGTCTGGCCTCCTCGATGAAAGATAAGTTCGCAGAATCAATACCGGTGAGAACCATCCAAAAATCAAGTATCAGCCCAGTCGAAGCAGTAATGGAGATTAGCCACCGATACAGTTGGATGGACCAGATCAAGACATACTTGAAAGATGGTGAAATGCCCGAGGATAAGAGCGAGGCATAAAGTCAGCCCGATACGTCTTAGTAAATGATAAATTGTACAAACGAGGGTATGACTCTCCGTTGCTTAGATGTGTTGACAAGGGAGATGCGGACTACATTTTAAGAGAAATTCACGAAGGTATATGTGGAAACCACTCCGGAGGGCGAGCCCTTGCCTATAAAGTGTTGCGCCAAGGTTATTATTGGCCAACAGTTTACGAAGATGCAACGGACTTCGTGCGAAAATGTGATAGATGCCAGAGGTTCTCAAACATCCAACGGGTTCCCCCACAAGAGCTCACAACTTTGACCAGCCCATGGCCCTTTGCGGTCTGGGGGATAGACCTCGTAGGCCCGCTAC
>WYDK02028913.1:0-20844 GCA_009867345.2 Toxicodendron radicans
GGTTAATTGTTATTTGATAGAAAACAGAGATATAATTGTCCCAAAGACTAATTATTTAAGGGTAAAATGGGAACAAAAAATGGATTACCTCTATCATTTTAGATTAACACCTTTTTTTTAATAATCTAATTACCTCCAATATTACCAATAGTAACTACTATTGATATTCAAAGATTGTAGAAATCTTTTATTATCTATCAATCAAACGATGTAATGTTTACATTTAATGAAAGATTACCAAATTAATCTTCTAATACCCCGAACCAAATAGCGCTTAATTATTTATGACTCAGAATGTAGTATTTTAAGATTACTTGGTAATCCTATTTTTTGTTCAAATTTTACCCTCACTTAAAAGAAACTTGGACATAAGTATCCTCCTATTATCAACAAATAACAAATAAATCAAACTGGTAAAATGACTTCTTTGACCTAATCGATTAATTATTTGGTCATAAATGCCCCTAATTTAACTATTATTATTATTATTATTATCCCACTAATCTTGTTAAGGACATTTCGGTAAAAAAATATCTAAGTATTTTGTAATTACTGTCAACTAAACACATTAATCATTTATACAACAAATTCCCCGAACCAAATGGCCTGTATATCTTTTTTCAACAAATCTTTATAGTCATGAGTATATACAATATTTGAAGTGAAGTACAAGAAATTATTGAGCGGGAAGATCTAAATAAAAAAAAGTTTTTTTAATTTCTTTTACAGTTTATTGTTGTGAAAGATTTATAAAATATAAAATTCAAAAGTGAGCAATTGACTCAATTAGCAGCTCACAGAGAAAGTAGTTACCCCTACTCCTGTTATGATGAATTTCACCTATCAATTCTGGATTAGTTAATCTGAAGCAGGGAGTCATGACGGGTGGGAGAAAAATAAAAAAAAGACATGAAGAAGTGCTTTAAATTTCGAGTTAGTATGAGTATCAATTCTGGATTAGTTAGTATGAGTATCAATTTTGGATTAGTTAATATGATCCATTCATGATACATGTCATGCATGTATAATCTATTACTTATAGAAATTAAATTTATAATAAGAATGAAAGAAAAGATAATAGAAAGAAGAATTAAGTGATAGGTTTATTTTGCATAAGAGTTGTATACAATGCATGAGAAAGAAAAGAAATGTAGTTAATACATAAGCAAGACATATTAAAATTTATTAAAGATTATATTTGTGACATGTCACTACTCTAGAAGATAATTAGAAAGATAAGGGTTGTTGCAATGGGGAACCTGTGAGCATCGCTATATGAGGCCACGACGACTTTACCTACATGCATGCCGCTGTGAGTGTGCAGCAAGTCGTTGTGAGTGCGAGGCTTATGAGAAAAAAAGAAAAGAGAAATTTGTACAGTCCGTGAGATTTGCATGTAGATGAGGACAGTACATAGAGAGAGAATTGCTCACATGGCCAAGGTTCTAAATCCATGCCTCAACCTAGTCCGATCGGCATAAAAGAATGAGAATAGAAATGAGAAATAAAGAATGAGAATGAGAAGAAAGAGAGAAAAAAAAAGAATAAAAGTCTTGCTTATGTGTTACATTTCATGCACTTGATAGAATTGTATGCACAATTGATATTTCAACTGTACTTCTACTGTTGTATGATGAGAAACAATAGAACTTATAAGAGATAGAAAAGAAATTAGAATAAAGAAAATAGAGAAGAAAGTTGATGAATGACTAATATAGATAAATTACTATTTAAATCTTGATTTACATACTAAACAATTAGTGCCCACTCCGTTACTTTTAAATGTTTTTGCAGGTAATAGGTGATGTGTGATCAGACGGGCAGTTGACAGGCGAGGGAGCTTCTCGGGGCCACTGTTGAGTTACTTTATTTTTGGCATATGTACATATTTTTGAGAAAAAATTATGTAAATATATATCTTAATGTTTTATGTGTTATATTATAAATAAGAAAGAAATTTTCCGCTCGCATACGTTTTAAGTTATATTATATATTTTCCGATCACTGTAAGTTATTTATTTTCCTTACTTGCATTAAATAAGTTGAGTTAGTTACTAATTGTATTGATATTGCGTGTTTTTAGATGAGACGCACTACACAATCCAACAGTAAGGGTAAAGATATTCAAAATGCGGGTGAATCATCTAACTCGTTGGGATCCACTCCTCTTACTCTAGATGAGGCGAGAGTGTATGACCTGATTCAGTAGGCATTGAGAGATGATTGGGAGAGACGTGCACTCGAGAGGGGCGAGAGGCCAAAGGTTACACCGACCCCTAGAGTTGATAGAGAGAGGGTTGTAGCCCCTGTAGCCCCTGTAGTGCACGGCCGTATGGAGCCCATTTATGGATTACCCAATCAGAAGCAACCACCAAAATTTAGGGACACCAGTGATCTAGTGGTGGCAGAGGAATGGAATAGGACAGTAAAGCGTACCACAACACTGTTCCCTATGACAGACCCGGAGAAGATAAGGTACGCCAGTTTTTGGTTTAAAGGCGATGCCCGGATTTGGTGGAACTTGATGGAGGATACACATGATGTTACCACCATGACATGTGGAGATTTTAGACGACTGTTTGAGTCAGAGTACTGGACAACTGGCGGGATTTATGAGAAGATGCAAGAGTTTATTAACCTGCAACAAGGGACAAGTTTAGTAAAAGAATATTTTGTCATATTTAATTTTCTAGCAAGATTTGCACCAAGCATAGTTAGTACACCACAGTTGAGGATGGATAAGTTCGTGCATGGATTAGATCTAGAGGTAGCTAGAGATGTTATGGCAGGTGCTTAGCCTCCTTAGACTTACAGTGAGGCTTTAGAGAGGGCTCTTCAGGCAGAAGTATTTGTGAAGAAATTAGCCCAACCCACTTCATCTACAATAGCCCCCAGTACTCCATCTGGTGCTTCACAGAGGGAAAGATTTGATGATCCCGGAAACAAAGAGAAAAAGAATAAGAAGAGATTCCAGTCTAAGAAGAACAAGAAAGATTGGAAGAATAAAAGATCGAGAACCATTGAACCTTCCCAATGTCAAAATGTAGGGCATATCATCGGGGAGTGTGTCTCAAAAAATTTGGATGGAACGTGTGTTTTAGATGCCATCAGCCAAGACATTTAATGAAAGACTGTAAGGCCCCTCCTCTACCGACAGCACAGACAACCAAAGGTACTAATGCTAGAGTGTTCACTGTTGCTCCAAGTCAGGCTGAGGCCAGCTCATCTGCAGTTACTGGTCAATTATTGTTTCACTCAGTCCCTCTTTATGCATTAATTGATTCAGGAGCCACACATTCTTTTGTTACTCATGGGATTATAGAAATGTTTGGTTTAAAACCTATTACAGCGAAGTAACCTATCAAAATAGAGCTACCTGATGGTGATAGTGTAGTGACTCAAGAGTTCCTTTTGGGGGAGATAATAGTGATCCATGGTAGAGAGTTGACAGTAGACATGATTGTCTTTGATATGCCTGATTTTGATGTTATTTTGGGCATGGATTTCCTAGAGAGATATGGAGTAGAGATTGACTGTGGAAAGAAGAAAGCTAGATTTAATCTTGATGATGGTGATAAATTCAGTTTTGGAGAGGGTTATCAGCTTAATATGCTGTTCAACAGTGTAAATGCTAGAAATATGTTAAGGAAAGGGTGTTCTGGGTATGTTGCTCATGTAATGACTTGCAGTGAGACTTCCCGACCAGAGATTCAAGATGTACCAATGGTCATGGATTTTTTAGATGTATTTTCGGATGATTTACCGGGATTACCACTAGAGAGAGAGGTGGATTTCAGTATTGAGTTAGCACCTGGAACAACACCAATTTCTAAGGCCCCCTACCGTATGGCCCCAGCAGAGCTCCAGGAACTGAAGAAGCAACTCCAGGAACTTTTTTGAAAACGACACCGTTTTGGAGTGCATTATTAATTAGATGTATTAAATTTAACAACGGATTAGCGATGGATAAAACAACGACATCGTTTTTGTTATTTTCATTAAAATTAATGATGATTATTTCTGTCGTTAATCCGTCTCTAAGATTCAAATATATAAATCGCAAAATAAGCCCCAAATTGATTACTCAAAGAACCCTAAATCATTTTACTCTCCGATTTCGAGCTCTCTTCCCATGTATACGGCAAACACTTCCCTTTTTCTCACTTTCTTTTACAATTTCTTGCGGATTTTTCGATTTCCCAGTATAGGTAAGTGTATTTCATTGGCTCTTTTCTTATTTTTTACGTTTATAAATTGTTTGTTTATGTTTTTTTTTATGTTTAGATTTGGTTTGAATTCGTAGAAGATTTGTTGGATGAATTAATGTTTCAGTGAGTAGAGAGCGTTTGTATGAGTGAATATTAGTTAGATTTTGTTTAAATTTCAATTTAGGGTTTATTTCTTATACAAATACAAACTGAGTTTAGGGTTTATGAATGATTGAGTTTATGATTTTGTTTGGATGGATGAATGAATGTTTGTAAGTTTTGGTTAGATTCTGTTGATTTGATGATTTGAGGCTGAAGTGTGTAACTGTGTCGGAAAAGCTTGCGTTTAGATTAAAGAGTTTTCATATTCTGAAAAACGTTGGATAATCATTTCATCATCAATTGTATCAAATACATCTTTCTCAATATAGGTGACCAAGCAATCATTCATCCATTGATCTCCCATTCGATTGCGTAACCTATTTTTCACAAGATTCATTGTAGAAAAAACTCTTTCAACCGTCACAATCGCAACTGGTAAAACCAATGCAAGTTTCACAAGCTTATACACCAACATATACAAAATGTATTTTTAAACCAAACTAAATTCTTAGCCAAATTACCAATTCTTTGTAACTCATAAAATTCATTACAAGAACGCATGTCAATAACATAAGTCTCAGCCTGGTTCTCAAGTACCATCAACTCAAGTGCAGAAAAATCAGATGGATAAAAATGGATAAAACTGGGCAAAACGGATCAACTTATGCTTGTCAAAATCAGAGAATAAATTACTTGGATCTAAACATGTCATACAAAGAAGCAACTCAGTACGAACCTCAGTGAAATGAGTGTTAAGTTCTTGAAGTTGCATATCTATCAGAGTATAAAACAATTCAACTCGATAGTGATGCAAATTTGTCATGTGCTCAACTCTCTGATGTGGCCGCCCTCGAATTGCAAACATATCATCCATATTCAAAATGGAAATATCATGTTTTTGGCAATATGACGAAACTTCACTTAACAAAGATTCTCATCCTTCATCTCTCAACAATTGTAATCATTGTTTGAAAACATTGACTAGGGCCATAGCATTTACAATGTCTTGATATTTTTTCTGCAATGCTTGTGACAATTCATTAGTAATTGTCAATATACTTTTCATCATATGCAAGCTAAATGCAAAATCAAATGAATAGATTAAATCTAATAGATTATATGCTTCACCCCTTTGTTCAGGATTTAAACCATCTTCTTCAATAACCTCAAGCACATCACCCACAGAGGAGAACAAAAAAATTAAGTTGATCAATGTATAATATTACGATCCCCAACGTGTATCACCAACTCATTTTAGACTTGTCTCTTGATTCAAACCTCACCCCTTGCTAAGTTCACCAATTTCTAGTGCTTCAACAAGTTTACTAACTTGGCTCTCCCGAAGCATGTCTCGAAGCTTGCATGAACCTCCAACAACATTTATCAAATTAGTAACCAAGATGAAAAACGAAGCAACATAAATGTGATCTTTTGCAACGACTACTAGTGTCAATTGAAGTTGGTGAACATAATATTCATTCTTCCTCAAAATCAAAAATTTCAGATCATTAAATTCTCCTTTTATATTACTTGCCCCGTCATAACCTTGTCCACGTAATCTTGAAAAACTCAATCCATGCTTAGAAAATAATGGCTCAAGAGTCATCTTAAGTGATACTACAGTTGTGTCACTAACATGTACAATGCTAAGAAACCGTTCAAACACATAACCCTTTTTTCTCTACATAACGTATGGCAATAGCTATTTGTTTGCCAAGAAACCACTCAAACACATAACCCTTTTTTATCTACATAATGTATGGCAATAGCCATTTGTTCTTTAATTGACACATCACGAGACACATCACGAGACTCATCAATTAAAACTAAAAAGATGACATCTTCAAGATCACTAATGATAGCCTTTATGGTTTCAGTTGTCATAGTATTTACAATATCTTTTTGAACCACTATTGTTATCAATTTAAGATTCCCATGTGCATTCTTCAAAACAACACTCTTAAAATGTTCATTGTGCTGAGCTAGAAAATGAAGAAGTCCGAGAAAGTTACCTTGGTTCTTTAATTCTTCAGTTTCATCATGACCATGAAATTCCAACCCTTGACACAAAAGAAATCTAATACAAGCAATGGATGCAGTCAAGCAAGTTCGATATTCAGTCTGAACTTGATCTGATTGCTTAGAGAGAGCCACTTCGATATGTTGCTTTTGATTCATTAAATTCACACAACTCTGTCGTGCTTGGTTATGAGCACTATTTGGCTAGCCAACATGAATTTGAAAACGTACTGGTTTCTCCCAATTACGAAATCCCTCATCGATGAAAGAGTCACTACCAACTTGGCTTATAATGGCAAGTCTAAAAATATAACAATACAAGTAGAATGCAACATCTTTGGTCACACTATACTCAAGTCAATCCCCATACACACCAAACCAATCAGGATTAAATCGACGATATCCTTTTTCCAAATTTTGTCAGTGGAAACACATGATTTCAAGGTTGGCAGCAACTCTTTTGTAAGTAAAATCTTCGAATTGAATCCTTATAATTAGGATGATAATGATTGATTTTAGGTCGTAGAGCTGGATCAGACAGAAGATCTTTCAAGATAGCTTCTAGTTCTACATGACTTTCCTTTAATGAATCATTTTTTTTAATCATTGGCTTTATTTTCTTTGACT
Organism: Toxicodendron radicans; assembly: GCA_009867345.2. Lineage (NCBI taxonomy): Eukaryota > Viridiplantae > Streptophyta > Magnoliopsida > Sapindales > Anacardiaceae > Toxicodendron > Toxicodendron radicans. Next base: position 6,957 of record WYDK02028913.1, read on the forward strand.
GATGAGCATGATTGGTCTATTGTTGATTTTTTTTTGAGAAATTTATCGATATTGCATACCTATTAAAAAGTTTTAAACAAATAAAACAATAAGAAATTGTACAAGAATAAAGAAAACATCAAGGGACCACAAAGCACAAACATCAAGAGATCACAAACCACCACAAACAAACATCAAGAAACCACAAACCACATAACTTATAATTTATTTGATACAACAAAAGGACGTTTTTTTTTTTATTATTTTGCATAGAACCAAGAGATTGAGATGGCAAAAACTAGAGAATGCCAAGAATTTGTGAAAAATTACACCAGTGTTTTTTTTTTACTAAACATAAACAATAATTAACAACTAACAACCTAATTATAAAATAAACAGCCACATAATTCATTGTCATCTCATCAACATAAAGATATCATCACTAAATCATTCAATTTGATTTATGGATAACATTATCTCTTAAGAAAAATGCTACGTTTGCAATCGATTCTCACAATTTTATCTTACAACTCTAATGTGGCAGCATAGTTGGCACTGTCACGTCAGCTTTTACCACAATCACTAAATAGTTTGACTAGACACGAATGATCGTTCCTTTTATAAGGAATGACCGTTACTTGTGAATGAATAAGCGTTCCTCACGAAAGGAATGGTTGTTAAGGTATGACCATTCATTCCTTATGGAATGGTCATACCTTCATAAGGTATGACCATTCCTTTGAAGGTATGACCATTCCTTCCTTGTGGAATGATCATACCTTGTGAAGGACCTTCATCATTCCTTCTGTGAGGATACCTCTTAAAATCATTCAATTATTTCTTGATACTATTATTGCTATTAATAATAATAACGATATTAAGCATAGTAATGAAAATGATTATCTTCAAATGAATATTTCTTTTTTAAGCAAAAAGGACCTCTTTATTGCTTATAAGAGTCAAAGAGTGCAGGAACAACACAGAAACAATGACTGCAAGTCTGCAAAGAACAAAAAAATAATACAAGTAGAACAATAGTGAATCTCAATTTTATTGGAAGAATGGAACAACAAACATCAATTTAATAGAAAAAATTAGGGAATTAGGGATTTAGGGTTAGGGACATTACTTTTTGATAAATTGATGAAAAATAGTACATGTTAAGACTTGGAAGGAGAGTTAGGTGATAGAGACTTGAGAGTTTAGAGCACCACGAGAAAAAGATACTAGAGAGGTTTGGGTTTGTTAAGCGTTCAAGTTTTTATTTTGCATTACCGTTCTGGTAAGAGTCCCAAAATTAAAAATAAAATCCAAACTCATTGTGAGGGCCGTTCCGTTCCCAAAATCTGAAAGTTCTATAGGGACAAAATTTAAATAAATATAAATATAAAATCTGAAATTTTTAAAAAATTGAGTGGGGGTCATGGTCTAGAAGGTGCAATTGGTAAATGATTTTTGCCCATTTCATGACTATTAAAAACATATTACTCTTATTTATGTATATATTTTTCATTTGGTTGACAGAATATCTCCTATTTGCATAATGAAAATTAATGGCATTATCCCGTCTTAAATTAAATGTAACTCCGAACATAAAAGTTTATTTCACCTCAGTAACTCAACATAAGAAGGGATGAATAACAAAATCAAAAGTCTTTCTAACTTTCTGGTTGTATAAAAAATCAATATGCAACTTTCAACAGACTCATAGTGACAAAAGGTTACATCAAAATTGCATTCACATCACATGTACTCAAAAAGTCAAAACATTGTCACATCATCACTTCTACATCCAAAATTTACAATATGCAAGGACCCAAAACATCCCTCTCAACAAGATTAAATATGCTCACTCTCAATAGGCAAGGGAAAACAAGAAGAAACTTCACACTTCAAGAAATCAAACCAAAAACTCATTCTTGAAGAAATTAATTAAAAAAAAAAAAAAAGTTATACCAAATGCATCTTCTACCAAACACAAATGTGATAACATAACTCAACCAAGCCTATCATCTTTGGAAAAAACTGAGGAAAACACAAACCATCAATATATTTCAACCTCAACTTATTTTTGGATTCTCGTTGTCAGTCTGAATTACTGGAGCTTGAGCAAGAACAGGCACGGCAATTTCATCTCCACTTACATGATTTTCCTTCTCACCGTTGGATATACTCAAACTAGAACTTTTAGATGTTTCCTCAGACACTTGTTTTGAATCATCAGCTGCTGTCACACTATTTTCCAGCATAACAGATTCAACAATACTTGATGATTCAATTTGCTTTGCAGAAACTGCTTCATTTTCTTTCATTTCTGCTGATTGATCCTCTGATTCCAAGGGTTTCAATAACTCAACTTTATTACTTTGTGAAACTTGCTTCAAAGCAGAATGAATATCCTCTAGAGATCTTGCTTCAAGAACAGGTAAGTCTAAGTTGATACCTGCTGGATCAGCATTTTCACCAACAACTACCTGATCCTCAATCATACTGGGTAGGATGACTTCCTCCACATCTACTCCTTCATCAAGTTGCTTAAATGCCAAGACAATATCTTGAATTGATTTTGCTTCAAGAATTGGTAGCTCTGCATTGGTTGCTGCTAGTATGGAATCATTGGGAAATGACTCAGCATTCAAGATATTGTTCTCCTCTGGTGTCGGTTCAATATGGCGTGACTCACCAACTTCTCTGACGCTAAAGTCACCAACAGTGTCCAGTTCAGACAACAACCGTTCATCAATTTCTCTTAGTTCATCAGCTTCTTCATTGAAGTTTTCCTCATCGATGCGAGGACCATATGATTCTACCAAAGAACTGAAGTGTTCTTTGACCTGATCATGGTCCCCATATACAACTCTATCAAGGATTTCATCTTTCACATCCTCTGCACCAGGAGATCTATCTGCAGTACTCCCAAATGAAGTTGAGCCAGAGTTAGACGTTAAGGATGAAGAAGCTTTCAAAGTTTTGTCCTCATGCTCAGGAACTTTGGAGACATTTGCAATGCTGAGAATGCTTACTTTCTCCCCATCCGGAGATCTACTTTCAGGACTCTCGAATGCGGTTGAAGAGGAATTGGACGTCAGGGATGACGAATTTTTCAAAGTTTTCACCTCGTGAACATGATCAGGAACTTCAGATACATTTGCACCGTTGACAATGTTTACTTCCTTTGTAGACTCTGTCAGGAGGATAGGTGCTTCCTGCATGATGTCAAAGAAATCAGTACAAGTCCTATACAAGCTATTTAACATATTTCACATTACTACCCATAATATCAAAAAGTCACTTGATCAAACCAACAGAACTGTTTGTTTGATAAATATAAATAAAGAAGACAATGATCAAGAAAAGACTATGTAATGTAGATTTCTTAGCAATGACAATGCACCATTAAGGCAGTAAGCACAACTAGCAAACAAATTATCATCCAGTAAGAATGACATGACATAAAAAATAATAATAATAAAAAAAAATAAAGGACAAAATACTTGGATAAATAAAGCAAAAAACGGTAACATTACTCACCTGGGTTTCATCAATGTCATCATAAGATGGTGATTTATCTGACCAAGATAATTGCTTCTCCAATTCAGATGTAGATGTTTCTTCAGAACGAACATCTTCATAACTATACTTGGCAGGAATCACATTTGTGTTCATATCCTGGTGGAGACCAGAACCAATCTTTGACTCAGAAGATGATTGGACTGAATCCTTTTCAAGCTCATGAGTTTCTCCCTTATCTAATGAATGCTCCTGTACACAATCAGCCTCTAAAGAATGATGAATTGTTGGAACTTGCTCGGTCACAAGGGGAGACTGCTGTTCCACTGGCGTAGACAATGTGAAGTTATTGGAAACCATATGCTGGGAACTCAAAGACACAGAATCCAAATCCTCAGAAACATATAGGTGGCCACCAACATGGACATCTTCATCAAAACTTGATGAGTGACCTTGACTTGGTTCCTGCAGAAACTGTCTATCCTTGTCTGTCATGCCTTCCTCTACTGACTTGTTGTCTAATGAACTTGACAAATGGACTTCATCCAGTTCAAGCTGCACAGTTTCTTCCTTATCTTTTGTTGTTTCCTCTACAGGCTCAGACTCACTGCTGCGCACAGTAACATGTTCAACCACCATTGAAGGTTGCTGCCCCTCTGGAGCAGACAAACTTGAATAGGAGTCAGAAATCTGATCACCAGGAGCTGCAGAACCTAACTTCTCATCCACCTCTTGATGATTCTCAGAATCATGACTTGTTGAGACAACTTGATCCTTTTCGTGGAGAAATTGTTCTACCCTATATACAGTATACTCCTCTACAGGAATAATGTCTGAAGAGAACAATCTCACAGTGGCTCCCTTTTGATCACCAGTGTTTGGATCAATACCTGAAGAACCAACCCTGTTAAGATCATGCTCACTTGTCTGTGACAATGCGACTTCCCTTAATGATGATTCATCTTCATCTGCTGCATGACCTTCTGAGGAGCCTGTACCCACCTCTTCAAAATCATCAGAAGTATCCTTCTCGCTGTCCTCAATGTGTTGTTCGGATTTATCAGCATACCCAAGCATTCTAGTTATTTCTAGTTGTGTATCATTAGAAATGGAGGCAAATGAGAGGAATTTCTCCATTTGTTGGGGGCTTGAATCAAATACCGGCTCCCTCTGTTCCAGCACACCGCTCATTAATCGAAATTCCGACTCCTCAAGAGAAGTACGAGTTGAAACACCCGATTCTTCAACATGGTTGGCTTTAGGCTCCAAACTCATCAATCCTGCTCCTCCTCTCATATCAGAAATTTTATCATTTACTTCTGACAATGATGAGAAGCTTGACCCACTGCTGTAATCCTCTTCACCTGGTTCTGTTTTCAGATGAATTTCTTTTGTACTGAGTCCCTTAGGAGTAGACATTGCTTCCGTTCCAGACAAACTCTCATTTGCATTAGATTCTTCAGGAGTAGTCATTCCTTCAGTCCCAGAAACACTCCTTTCCTTTTCATGGTGATTCTCCACACCCCCTAAAGTAATTTCAATCTCATCATGGTGAACATCCCTATTCTCAGTTTGTTCAATATATACAGCATCGACATCTTCAGAGGATTGGCTTCCAAATTCAACATGATCAGTTGCACGGTCCATGATAGAGATCAATTTTGTCTCTCGAGAAACATCTTGTTCGTTCAGCTTCTTGTCTTCCTCATCCACCACCGAACTTGCTGACTCAGTATCAGGAACAGAACTTACTTTTGAATCACTAATTTCACTTGTTTGTCTCTGAAATGTGGTATAGCTCATTCCTTCTGAAGAAAATTGTTCTGGCACTAGTTCATGGAACTGCCTATCCTCTTCATCAACAGCTGAACTCAATGATTCAGTATCAGGAACAGAACTAATCTTCGACTCACTAATTTCACTTAATTGCCTCTGAAATGCAGAATAGCTTGTTCCTTCTTCTGAAGAACACTGTTCTGGTACAAAATATGGTCTCCAGCTGAAGTCTTGCCTCTCCTGCTTGGAACCCCCCAAAACAGATGCTCCTATGCTGAAGGTTTCATTCCTTCTGTATACTGGTTCCCTCGGTTGAACAGCTGTGAACTCTTGTTGGAAACTGTCTCCTTTGAGATCAGGTTTTTCTTCATTTGAGTCATAAGGAAGATCAAAAGGATTTTGTCTTGCCAATAAAATGGAAGGGGCAGAACCAGGAATGGTCATATCGCCATAGAGATCATAAGGAAGTTCAAATGGGTTTCGCCTTGTTGTTGCAATAGGTGGAACATTAAATGCAAGATCATTACTTTCTAAGTCTATCAGATTCTTCTCAGTCATCAATCTCAAGTTTTTACGAGCTCTTCTCCTCGCAATAAGATTCTCTAGACGTTGGTTCCTTTCAAGCTCTACAGTCCCCAAATCCATGAGATTCTTCTGATCAACCTCTGTCCATTTAATTGCAGATTTACTTTCATCCTCATTTTCCTCCTTTGCCGCTTCTCCTTCTTCCTCCTCCTCCTCCTCATCATCGTCATCATTATCATTATCATCCTCACCTTCTCCTTCTCCATCATTATCACTTTCCTCCTCAGACTCAACACTTTCAATATCACTCTTATGGGACATCCGTGAACCAGCATCAGATTCATCGTTAGATATATGGACAGGTTGAGGAGCTTCCAAGTCTAGAAGCGGGTGGAGCTCATCAAGCATCGGGAGAATGTCAGCCATCGAAGCATCTGGTGAGGAACTTTCTGCCCCATTAGACCCTGAATCCAGAGACTCTTCGCCATCATCATCATTGTCGTCACTGTATTCTTCTCCTAACCGTCTCCAAGACATGCCTGTAGCAGAATCCAGCTGATCTTCCTTGAGTGCACTAATCAACTCTCCAGGAGATTTATCATCTTTGACCTTAAGATTATTACCTAAATCCTCAGAATACAAATTATCTACCACCTCCCCACCAACATCATTCAGCTTTTCTTCAATCTGTGGTTTCTCCTCATGAACTTCCCTCTTTTTCTCAGTCTCCAAATCATTCAATTCTCTCTCGACATGCTCAATCACTTGCTTCTCGCACTGAATTTCCCTCAAATTCACATCAATCAATGGCATACAATCAACCAAACCACCATCTTCCTCAACCTCGCTTACTCTATTCTCCACCAAAATTGACTCATCAAGAGCATTCTCTGCCACGTCCCTTCCCTTTCCTATATATCTCTCTACCGTAGAAAAACTTCCAATCACATCTCTCTCAACAACAGCACTCCCTTCTACAACCCCAGCTTTAAAAGAAGCAATCTCATGAGTGCTAACCTTCTCTTCCTTCTCAATTTCAGGTATGTTTGGTTTTCCCAAACTCAAAAGGGTACCAAGCAACATAGCAGTACAAACCAAAACAGGAGATGCAGAAACCAAAAGGGAAAAGATAAAAGGAGATGATCTATACAGCAGTATCAAAAAACACACAAAACCCACAAGGAATGGATGGTTACAAACTGATCTATAGCAACTTCTTATTGAAAAAGCCATAACTTTCCTGATTTGAATCCCAATTCTCATTGCATCAACTCCCATTTCACTCTCCAGATAATCTTTACAGCAATAAAAAAAAGTGTCTGTTTCAATAAAACAAAAAACAATCCATCAGAAACAAATCTTCATCCAGTAGATCCATTCACAACCAAATTCAAAGAAAACATATTAAAAAACAAAACATATAACGACTTAACCATAAACCCACCTCAAAAAATGCAATCAAATAAAAAATTACAATCAATCAGAGGATGATCAGCTCAACAGCTGAAACCAAAAAAAAAAAAAAAACTTTGTGATTGATGGGTCATAAAGTGAGAATTTTTCCAGTGGGAGAGAACCAAAAATCCAACAAATGAATTAGAAAAGAAAGAATGAAGATGAACCAATTACCTTAAAACCAGCAATAGGTCCAAAAGGTTTGTGATGGGTAGAGTGTTTGGTTTACAAGAGTGAAAGTTTTTGTTAGGAAGAGAAAACAAAAGAAAAGTTGAGAATGAAAAGAGAAAAAAGTGAAGGAATCTGGTTTCCTTTTTGGTAAACTTTATGTGGGTTTGAGCAAGAAAAATATAACTATGGAGAGCTGTGCTTTGTATAATCTTGTTTATGGGGCTGCATATAAAGAAGAAAACGGAGAATGAATGAAGAACAAACGTTACTTAATTGTTTATTTGGTTTCTCAGTAACAATTATTATTATTTTTTTAATTATTTTTTGTATCTCCCATGCAATATTAGATTAATCATTTTCTTTATTTAAATCATATGTAACTTTCATAATATGTATAAACTACTCATACAAAAACTTCTATCGCTGCAATGAGTTCTATTGGTTATTAATAATCTAATTTAATTCTAATTTGGAAAAGTTATTTAATAATAAAATTAAAATAAAATACAAGACACTATATGAATTTAAATGTCTTAAGTTTGAGTCGTAATAATAGTAACTAAATGAATATATTTATATATTAAAAGTGAAGTTGAGATTAATGTGGTATTAATTAACAAAGTTTAATAATATTGTAACAGTTGGATTTTAGATTTGTTATGTCATTATCCACGTCAAATGACCAAGTCAGTGAACTAATTAAATAAGAGTACAGGACTTTTTCCCACCCAAGGTTTGTCTTAATGACTCTTTCTCACTCAAAAATTTTTAAAATATCATTTTTTCACCTAAAATTTATATTTCATTCGTTACTTGTAATACTATTTCCAATTTGATGACCAACGAAGAGCAAATTAGGTATAAATTATTGAGGCTTTTAAAAAAGATATTTCAGTGAGTCTTTTGGTGATCGGGATTAATCAAAATCTAACTTAAAAATAGTAGTTACGCGTTCCACAAATCACTTAATTATCAACGATTGGTAAAGTCGACGAAAACAAAGTTTGAAAAATTTTAATGAATAATGATTAAAGAATAGAATAATAATTGTTTAAGTTCACAAAGATCTCTGAGTTAATCGACAATTGGTCATAATATAAATTTTGGTTGAAAATGTGATGTTTTAAAACTTTTTTTATGGGAATGGTCGGTCATTAAAGCAAACCGTGGGGGAAAAAAATGGTTTGCTCAATTAAAAAAAAATAAACTAGAGGATCTTGTGTGGTGTTGGGCACATAAAATTTAATAAATCGGTACCGTCCTATTATTATTAAATAACAGAAAATGGGGCGTGGACTGATCATTACTTTCCTTGGATAAAGGGATTTTATTCTCTTCTTGCTTTCTTCACAAGTTGGCGCTTGGCGGTTTCAACATGTCAGCCTGTCACGCTATTTCTTTTACTTTTAATTAATTAAAGTACGGCATTCGTGGACCAACTAATACAATTTATCAGGAAAATAATATTTTCATTTATGAAGTTTCAGGTGAAAATTCTCCTTTGACCTGATGATTATGGAATTGACATTCTGATCCCTTTTATTTAGTTAAGGAAACAGATGATACATTCTATTCAATGGTATAAGGTCAATTTTGTCTTTTAATAGAAATAAAATTATTAAAAAAATAAAAAACTTTAATCAAAAAGACCTCATCTAACCATACCAACCCAGCCCCACAAGCTTCGCACCAATGCCGACCTCAATCTACTTGTAAGTTGTAACTCGGCCCAGTCTACTTCTCGTCACATCACTCTCGTAACACTCCTCATAGCCTATCATAATCAAGGCACATTTGTAGAAGACGTCGCACGGATGATGGTCACAACACTACCATGCCTTGCACCTCGACATGGCGTGATGATTGTTAAATTTTTTATTTTTTATTTTTGTACTTTCTTTTAATTGTTTGCTAATGGATTTCATTAACATTGATTTTTGTTTGTTATTATTGATTGTGTACCAAAGGTTGTTTGTGGGGTTGGATTTGGTTGTTTCTGGTTGCAAATCCGTGGAGTTGGATTGGTTCAATTGAGGTGTTTGTAATATGCAAAGCCAACCGGAAATGGTGAATGTGCATGGATTTCAAAATTTTAAATTATGTCTACCCCAAGGACAATTTTCCTTCACCACACATCGACCAAATTATGGTTGCAATTATGCACGAACTACTCAGCTTAATGGATTATTTCTTATGTTATAATCATATTAAGATGCACTCGAACAATGAAAAAAGTACAATGATCGTGATCAGCCAAGGCTTGTGTTACTACATGTTAATGATCTTTGGGTTAAAAAATGCTGGAGAGACATACCAACGACTAGTCAACAAACCCTTCAAAAAACTACTTGGCGGTAGAATGGAGATTTATGTTGACAACATGCTCAACAAATCCTTACAAGCCAAGGACCATGTCAACCACTTTTGAGAAACGCTCGAGATTCTACATACTCATCAAATGAAGTTCAATGTTAAGAAGTGTGCCTTTAGAGTCTAATCAGGGAAGTTTCTTTGTTTTATGGTAAACTCGGGAGGCCTCTAAGCCAACCTTGATAAGATCTAAGCCATCCTTGAAATGAAATCATCCCGCACGATTAAAGAAATTCAGAGCCTAGCTAGCTAAGTGGTAGCACTAAACCAACTTGTCATACCTCAATCCGGGTAACTCTGACCCCATCGGATCCGGACGGACAGAGGGGCTCGGATTCACCAAATGAGGGTGAGATTTTTCGAAAACCATTTATAAATTTCAAAATATTATTTATTACAAAACAATTTACATAAAAATCGTATCAAAGTGCAACTACCATGTACAAAGATTATGCTGATGAACATGCGTCTGCGAACCCGCTGAAAACGTGCCACCTGCGCCTCGCAAATCTTGAATGCAAACTTGGAGGGAAAACACTAAAACAGTGAGCTAGAAAGCTCAATGAGTGAATAATACAATACAAACTGAAATAACTCACGACTCCCACTCAGCATGAGAAAACTCTTAAATCATTCCTTTATAATTTCCCTTAATTCGTAATCGCTCATTCCCGACGAAGTAGTCCACGTCCTTGCATCACCTTTCGATGATCATGGACCATTATATACACAACTCCCTCGATGTTATAAGTGAGTATACATTTCTTAACATGAGTCTACTTTTACGCATCAACGCTCACCAACCTACACCCCGTTGGATTTCCGTAAATACCACTCCATCCTCGCCCGCTGAATAATCACAAATATATCTCCAACCTCACCCACTGGATACCACAAATATTTACACTCTGCTCCGGGGGGTCACCCAACGCTCCCAACATAGGTGGAACCCCCGCCTCGAGCTCACAGGTTTATACCCCGAGAGTCACTCAGCTCACTCGGCATAAGCGAGACCCTCACTTGTTGATCACTTCACTCACACGCGATGCTGACCAAACCCAATTCATTCCCAATTGGAAAGTTCAATTGTTCCCAATCTAAACGTTATTCAGGATGGCCAGTCCACTTTGGTCATTCAAACCGGCCCATCTCTTAATTCACCTCATTTTCCACAATTGACTCCTTATAAGCTCATTTGTATTCCGATCTATCGACATTGTACCATAATTTAGTCATTTATCTATCCTTGCCATACGTACCGAATACTCGTGTCATATATACATAAATATACACACATATGTAACAATACATATTTAAGCGTCTTAAAAACTGAGTATAAGTCTCTAAGGAAACCTAATAATCCACTCACCTAATCGGAGCTACTGCCATGCTTATCTTCCTTGATCGGGATCCGAAGAATTCTTCTTGTTGAGGTATTTCTCTGGTAATCCACAACAATCATCAATAATACTAATACCAGGAAGTCAATTTAACTTCATTTCTAATAAAAATCCTCTTATACCCAAACATCATTCACTCATAACAATACCATAAAACTTTGGTTCTTGGCAAATATCAATTTAGTCCCTCTTTGAAAAATATCATTTTACCCCCTAAACTTTTCTATTATTGTCATTAAGCCCTTTAACTTTTCTAGTCTTTCAATTAACCCCTATAGTTTTTCATTACTCACACTTAGGTCCCTCAACCTTTGATTTATTATATTTACACCCCTGTCTACTTGATAGGTTTCAAAAGTAACAAACACACCCTAAAAACCATGCCACGACATGGGGCTTCTTGCCTACTTCATGTCGCGGCACAGCCCTGAAATCTAGCAATATTCAACTATGTCACGACATGACACTCTTTGACCCATTTTCTGGGTTTCCTTCCATCTCGAGCTCGTTTTCCTCTCCTTCCATCCATTGTTCCATCAATTTCTCTCCAATTTTCCATCATAAAACAACACTTCACACATCATACAACACATTTACAACCATCCAAACACAATTCATCAATTAAAACATCATTTAATTCTAACCCTAAAACACCATATTCAACAACTTCATCCAACCCATTCTCTTCACTTCAAATTTCATTTCCTCATGCTCGAACCATTCTATTTACATTCACATACATACAAATATCCATTCTACACACACTAACTCAACACATTCAAAATCTATACATCAAAACTTTACAACTTTTCACAATTAAACAAGAAAATTGGAAGAAGATTGAAGTTTAGGGTGATTTATGCTTACCTTGGACCCAAGAATCTCTTTCTTTTCTTCATTTTCTTCTCTTCCTCTTCTTCTCTTCTTCTTCCTCTTCTCTTTTTTTTCTTTCCTTCATTTCTCTCTTCTCTCGCCGAACACTGAGCAAGTGAAAAAATTTCTCTCTTTTTATACTAGTCATGCAAAATATCCATTTGGTCCTCACTCTTCTCAATTTTGACATTTTACTCTCAAAAGCTTTGGATCCTCACACTTTGCCCCGCAAAGTCCACTTATAATCATCTCAATAAAATCTCCAAAATACGGGGTGTTACACAACTTGTGTCAAAGGAAACCAATCAATGTTATGTATTTTTCCAAGCTTTGGAAAAAGGAAAAAACATAGGGTGGACCGCCAAATGTGCAATCACATTACCAAGTCTAAAAGAGTATTTGACTAAACCACCCTATTGTCAAGGCTAGAAGATGGTGAAATTCTTTCTTTGTACCTTATTGTTTCACTAACTGTTGTAAGTTATGTGATAATTAGGGAAGACCTTGGAGCCCAATGCCCAATGTACTATGCAAGGCGTTAGTAAACACAGAAAATACACTACAAGAAAATTGGAAAATGTCGACGGAAATTACCAACGGAAAATTGTAACTATTAATAATGGCGAATCTGAAAGGGATTGGCGATGTATTACCAACGAAACATACAGCCGTCACTAATTCGTCCTTAAGTTTTGGCGTGAATTACACGCCAAAGATTTAACGACGATTTTGGAATGGAATATATCTGTGTCCAAATACTATGTCGTTAATGCGACGAAAAGAAAAATATTTTATTAGGTTTTCTGACAGATTAGAAACGGACATTACAACGTGTGACACCCCATGTCACGGAGTAAATTGTTTAAAGTTCATCTATTTGAATTTGGGGTGTGAATTGCAGGAAATGAAAGTTGGTAGGAGGCTTGTACAAGAAATAGGGAACTGGAAGACTAAAAGGTAATTTGTCAGCTTAGTATATAAAGGTTGAGATGTTGCATTTTCTCTCAATTCTTTCAATTGGGGCGTGAAGAGAAGAGAGAGAAAGGGCATATTGGAAGGAATTGAGTTCGGATCCTGTAAATTAGTAAGATTACACTCCCATTCATACATAAATTTCATTACATTCATCTTTTATTGTTGGATTTGAGAGAAAAATTGAAATTGAGTGAATTTTGGGGTTAGGTGAAGGAGAGCCTAGATCTGATTTTCTAAGCTAGATTTGGTGTTAAGTTGAGTGGAATATTATAATTCATGCATTAATTGTGTGTAAATGAGGGTGAATGGGAGAGGAAAATAACAAATCTCTCATTTAACACCCAAAGATCACACTTCCAAATCACCCAATTCACCTTGGGGTTGTCGCCGAGGCGAAGTTCATAAATAGTTGAAGTCTGAAATTCCAGAATGATTGTCGTCAAGGCAAGGATGGGGTGGCGTCGCAACGACAAACTCTCTGGTTTGTGTCGCCGAGGTGACAACACTTAGAAAGATCTAGATAATTCAAGTGATTTGGTGTATGAGTGAAAGTTTTGAAACCTATCAAGGAGATAGGGGTATAAATGCAATAATTCAAAGGTTAAGGGACCTTAGTGTAATAATGAAGAACTATGGGGGGTTAATTGAAAGACTATAAAGTTGAGGGACCTATTGGTAATAACATAAAAGTTAAGGGGGCAAAATGATATTTTTCAAAAAGGGACTAAAGTGATATTTTACATGAAAAGACCTACTTTGCATAGCTGTTAAATGTGTATATTTCCTATGTGGATGATGGGTTTAAATACGGTTATATGTGTGCAATTATGCTTATATATATATATATATATATA
>WYDK02029018.1:0-20839 GCA_009867345.2 Toxicodendron radicans
AGATTTATTGAAGGATTTTCTAGAATTGCCCCACCGTTGACTAGATTGACTAGAAAGGAAGTTAAGTTTGAATGGACAGAAGAATGTGAACAAAGTTCCAAGAGTTAAAGATGAGATTGACTTCTACACCAATCCTTGTCTTACCTTCTGGTACTGATGGGTTTAAGGTTTATAGTGATGCTTCTAGACAAGAATTGGGTTGTGTTTTGATGCAAATGGCAGAGTAATTGCGTATGCCTCCAGACAGTTAAAGAAGCATGAAAAGAATTACCCCATTCATGATTTAGAGTTGGCAATCGTGGTTTTTGCTTTGAAGATTTTCAGATATTATTTGTATAGGGTGACTTGTAAAATTTTCATAGATCATAAGAGTTTGAAGTGTTTGTTCTCTCAGAAGGAATTGAATATGAGGCAACGAAGGTGGCTAGAATTGATCAAAGATTATGATTGTACGATAGAGTACCATCCGGGAAGGTAAATGCAGTGGCCGGTGTTTTGACTAGAAAATCGCAAGGGGTTTTGTCTTGTTTGGGAGTAACTCGAATTGGATTGTTGCAAGAGATGAGAACTTTGGGAGTAGATTTGGAGTGGGGAGAATCGGGTCCTTGCTAGCGAAATTTAATGTAAGGCCAATTTTTATAGACCAAATCCGAAGCTTTAGAAGACCAACCCCTATTTGGAGAAACTGAGACTTAAGGTTAGCTTTGGAGCTACGACTGAATTCTGGATAAGAAATGATGACATGTTGATGATGGGTAGCAGGATGTGTGTACCGGAACAGGGTAGTGTGAAACAAGAAATCTTGGAGAAAGCTCATTCCTCAGCTTATGCTTGGCATCCAGGAAGTACCAAGTTGTATCATAATCTAAGACCGCATTATTGGTGGCCAGACATGAAAAGAGAAGTAGTTGAGTATGTCTCAAAGTGTTTGGTGTGTCAACAAGTGAAAGTTGAGCACCAAAGGCCAGCGAGTTTATTGCAACCTATTCCCATCCTTGAATGGAAGTGGGAGCATAAAACTATGGATTTTGTGTCCGACATTCCTCGGACAAGAAACGAGTACGATGGTATTTGGGTTATTGTGGATCGGTTTACTAAATCAGCTCATTCCTTGCCAATTAGGATGGCGTATTCCTTGGATAAATTGGCAACTTTATATATGGCAGAAATTATCAGACTTCATGGTGCACCGGTCTCCATTGTATCGGACAGGGATCCAAGGTTTACTTCACGGTTTTGGCCTAGTCTGAAGAATGCCTTAAGTACCAAGTTGAGATTTAGTACGGCTTTTCACCCTCAGACAGATGGGCAATCTAAGAAGACTATTCAGATTCTGGAAGATATGCTTAGGGCAGTGGTTATGCAATATAAGAAATGTTGGGATGTGTATCTGCCTTTGGTGGAATTTGCTTATAACAATAGTTATCAATCAAGTATTGGGATGCCACCCTATGAGGCGTTATATGGTAGAAAGTGTAAGACTCCCGTGTGTTGGGATGAAGTTGGTGAAAGGTAGCTAATGGGTCCCGAGATAGTCCAGAATACTATTGACAAGATTCAGGTGATTAGAGAAAAATTAAAAGCAGCCCAAGATCGACAAAGGAGTTATGCCAATAAGTGCAAGAAGGAATTAGAATTTGAAGTGGGAGACTGGGTGTTCTTACGGGTTTCACCCTAGAAAGGATTATTGAGGTTTGGCAAGAAAGGTAAGTTGAGCCCAAGGTATATCAGGCCTTACGAGATCATAGAGAGAGTTGGCGTGGTAGGGTATCATTTGACACTCCCTCCTGAATTGTCAAGGATTCATAATGTGTTTCATGTGTCAATGTTACGCAAGTATGTGCCCGATCCTTCACATGCGCTACAAGAGCAGCCGATTCCCCTTAAGAATGATGCGACCTATGTTGAAAGACCGATAAAGATCTTGGATTGGAAAAGACAAGAGTTATGCTCCTGAACGATTTCATAGGTTAAAGTACAATGGAGTAATCATTCAGAAAAAGGAGGCGACCTGGGAGCTTGAGGATGATATGAGGTCGCAGTTTCCAGACTTGTTTCGATAAGGTAAGTAAATTTCGAGGACGAAATTTTTATAAGGGGGAAGATTGTGACACCCCGTGTCACGGCGCTTTTGGTATATAGCTAATTGATTTGAAATTTGGGGTGCAATTGCAGGGAATGAGATTTGGTAGGAAGTTTTTGCAAAGAATGGAAATCTTGGGGACTAAAAATAATTTGGCAGCTTAGTATAAAAAGGGAGAAATAATAAATTTTCTCCCATTTCTTCATTCTTTCACGTGAGGGAGAGAATTTAGAGAGAGAAAGTGTCAAGGCTAGAGAGAGAAAGTGCCTATTTGAAGGATTTGAGTTTAGAACCGGTAAACTGGTAAGATTATACTTTCATTCATGTTTCCATATCCTTATATTCACCTTTTATAATTGGAATTGAGGAAATTTTGAAAATGGGTAAATTTGGGGTTTTAGGTGAAGAAGAGCTAGATTCGTGTTAGAGGTGAGTGGAATATTATGATTTATGCATTAAGTTGTTGTTTTAAAACTTAATTTCATATTGTGTGTTGGTTTTGGGTGTTGAGTATGTGAGATTCATAAATGGAGACATTTCATGTATGAGAGGTGTTGTTTTTGAGGTTTGTGAATGGTAGAATATTAGGTGATTGATAAGGAGTGAAATGGTGGTGATTGGGAGTGAAAAAGGTGGAGTTTGTGGTGTACAATTTGTTTCGTGTTATTGCGGTGAAGTTCATTATTTTAGGTGTCGTCGAGGCGACAAAGGGAACAATGAATTATCGCCTCGGCGAAGTTCATACGAGTAAGAGTACTTTAGAATTTCCAAAACGTCGCTGCGGCGAAGAAGAAATGTCACCACGGTGACAAAGTCTCGGGTCTGTTTGCATTTTGGAGGTGTAAGTGCAAGATTTGAAATCTGTTAAATAGACAGGTGTGTAAGTGCAATAATTCAAAGGTCGAGGGACCTAAGTGTGATAATAAAAAATTTTAGGGGGTTAATTGAAAGGATGGAAAAGTTGAGAGACTAATTGTAATGATGAAAAAGTTAAGGGGGCAAACTGATATTTTTCCATGAGGGGCTAAATTGATATTTTGCATGAAGAGATACATTTGCATGTTTATTATGAAACTCATCTCATGTATTGTACATGTATTTATATAGATATATTTATATACACTTATGCATGTGTATGTGAGGATGTGAGATTATGAGGATGAGATTGGGTGGATATGAGCATGAGGGGTGATGACTAGCAGAGTGTGGTTGAGGAGGTCCGTACCACCTCATGGTGATAGCATCCCATCAGGATAGAACGGGCTAACGTCTGTTGAGCTCCAGGCCTATATTTATATGATTACCCAAAAACGGGAGATCCGGTGCCACCTATGCTTGAGAGCGTTGGGTGACCCCTCCACGAGTAGATATTAGTACTCACGGTCATATTTACCTATGCTAGAACATTGGGAGATCTTCCACAAGTGGGTACATGTGTCCAGGGTCGCATCCACATACGTAAGAGCGTTAGGGGATCTTCCACGAGTGGGCTATGATATCGCACAGGGTTGTATCCGCCCATGCTAGAGAGAGTTGGGGGATCTTCCACGAGTGGGCTTATGTTGTTGTCCAAGGTCATATCCGCCTATGCTGATGAGAGCTAGGGGATCTTTCATGAGTGGGCGTGTGAGATGAGATGTTAGTCGATGTGATGGTATTCAGAGCATCTGCCAGAAAGTTCGGGTGGCGTCCTGGGGAGGACGATGTATTGATATGTTATGGATGATGGTCAAAACATTGCTTGAGCATGTTTTCTATTTGAGTATCTTAATATATTGTATTTTATAAATGTATTATCCACTCACAAGGCCTCCCAGCTCACTGTTTTCGATTTTTCCCCTCCAGGTCGTTGTCTAGGAGTCGAGTCGCATCCTTCATTGTAGGTCAGCATTCGGACTCATGTTTCATTATCGTTGCATCATGCTTGACATATAGTGACTCTGATGCTATTTTCAGACATGGATTTGTATTATAACATTTGAATTACATTTCCAATGAAAAATTTAGTGGGTTTTCATAAAAGTTTCTCAAAAATTCATCCTCTTTTTCGAATCCAAGACCCACGGGGTGTCAGGATCTGATGGGGTAAGGACCACTCGGGAGAGGGTGTGACAATAAATTTATTTGAACGCATTACATGTAAAAAAAATTGTAAAATAAATAATTTTTTTTTCTAAAATTTATAAATGGTGGTTTTGATGTAAGAAATGTGTAATTTTTTTATTCAATACAAGGACAATTGTTTGTTTTTTTTTAATGTTAATATCATTTCTTTTATTTGATTTATTTGACAATATAGACAATGATGGTTTTGAAAACATTATACATGTCGAAAACAATTGTCCTTGTATTGAATAAAAAAATTATCAATAAATATTAAAGTTGTAATATTTATCATTATGTTGAAAATTTTAAATTATATAATTTTTTTGAAAATTCACCCCCTCCTCTTTTGACTTTATGCTCCACCGCTGGTAATCTTGGGTTTAAATTTTTTAGAGGCCATCGGTATTAAGTAGGGGCGGATCTAGTGTGGCCCACCCTCAAATTAAAAAAAAATTATTAATATATTACTCTTAAAACTTTGGCCCACCCTAATATTTTTTTTTAAATGTTAAAAAAATTTGGCCCACCCTAACAAAAATTTTTTGATCCGCCACTGGTATTAACCTTGGTCATGGGCATTTTGCCATCAAAATCAATGTTTTAAAACCCGACCCGGGCCTCACTCAAGGGCTCGAGTCCCAGGTTAACCAGTCTAATAAATCCAAAAATGATCAACCATAATAATTAATAAATTTCTAAAATAAATCTCTCCAAATGTGAAATCCAAAAAACACTATAACAAATACAATTGTTCCAAAATCCAAATCCAAACTCCAAAGATCAAGTCATAAACAAAATAAATTCACTATCCAAATCCAAATAATAATATAACATGAATAAAATAAATTCATCATTTTAATTTTTAAATAATATTTATTTATTTAACATTCTTCAATCGATATAAAACCCAAACTCGTGTATATCCATCCTTTTTTTTTGCGTAATCAATCTTAAATTCTCTTTAAAATTGCATCTAATTATTAAATTAAAATTAAAATTCCTTCATAACGGCACTATTCTTCATCACAAACAATAGTCCCAAACAAGAACTGGAGGAAATTAATAAATCACAAGAAAATTTGAAAATAAATAAAGCCCTGCATTTAGCAAATCCATTTTCTAGTCTCTTTTATGTGTGGTTATCCAATTCTCATACGTCAAATATGAGATATATATTCATGTCATGTGAATCGTGTAAAAAAAGAGTAAACTACATGATCCCACCCGAGGTTTGGCGAAATCTCAAGTTTGTACTCTTGGTTGCATTTATTCTGAAGACCCACCCTTAAATTAACTTCATCCCTTTTATTTTAACAATGGAGGGGTAAAACAAACATATTTTTTTCTCTTCCCTCCCCATTTCTTCTACTTTTTTTTCCTTCTCTCGTTCTTCTTCTCTTCTCTCCACCAGATTCTTCCTCTTCTCTGTTTTCTCCTCTTCTCTCCAGCAGATTCTTCATCTTCTTCTTCTCCACCTCCTTTGATGAATTATGGAATGCTAAGGATCTGCCAGGAATCAAGCACTTGATTCCAGCAATTACATTTGCTTGATTCTAGTGATTTACAATTCCCTAGTCTTCTCCCTATTACATGTAACCGATTGATTGTATTTTCTTTATTTCTTTCCACTCACTTGTATAAATGAAAACATTGTACAAAGCTTTAGAATGCAATGCAATACAATACAATACTATATGGGCCAAAAATCACGTTGGGCCTGACGAGGCCCAACAACGAAATCAGCACATCACGGCCCAGAGCCTTAGCCCAATTCTGATTGGGCCCACACCTAAGTTCACTTCATGGACTTACCATTCCACAGTTGGGCCCTCCAACTTATTAGGCCAAACCGGGTCCTAGCCCGATAATCCATACATATCCCCAGAATAGGAATCAGAATCCTACTTAATTCCTAATTCATACGAGATTCTGTATCTCACATGAAAATGAAAACTAAACAGATAAAGGTAAGTCCCAAGGACTCCATTCCTAATCCTGATTCCTCTTCCAAAGAGGATTCAAAGTCCAATCAGGATTCTGGCACCTTGAGCTCACTATATAAACACGGGTCGCTCCCCTCACAGGGCATTCAGAAATTACCTACTTCATTAGCTCCTAAATCCTTGCTCCCAAGAATCCCCACTTTCCTACCATTAAGCCTAGTTCCGATTAGGCTTTGCCGCCGTCTTATTCCATCATAGCAAAGTTGTATCCCCATAACATTGCCCTAATCTGCCCCAAAGCTCCTTCAGTTAAAATTCCCTCGTCCTTAACCCTCTCTAAACTACCTTCAATCCCACTGACTTAAGCGTTGGAGTGCCTACAACAAACACCACACCAGTGTCCCCCGTCACTTGACATTCTTACTCTCTATGTGCAGGTCCATAAGATTGGTAGTGGCTCAAATCACAACCGGGTCCATCTTTTTCGAGTTGACCGTAGATTTTACAGTCTACAGTTTAGCACCCACCATGGGGCCCTATCAATCTTCCGTCTAACGAACTGCACCGTTGGCTCCTTTTTTTAGTACATCCATCATGACAACGGACAACGATGCCCCGACCCCCGACATCGCATCCCAGATAGTCGCACTTACCGTAATTATGCAAGAAAACGCCGACAAGTTCAAAAATCTGGAAGCAAAGAATGTCGCCGTACAGGCTGCAAATCAAAAGTTGCAAGAAAGAGTTAACCGATTCTACTTGCTTGATTTTGTTCTAAGGCAAGCCCCAGAAAGGTTCCGCGTCTCGGTTCCCCTCATACAACCTCTTGAGACATCAGCATATGAGTCCACAATGCAACACGTTCTCCGCTCAGCTCCAACCAGTACGCTTAGTATGGAGCGCTTTAGTGGTGTTGGAGTGGTACCTCTTAGTGAACCTGTGGAAGATGAGCTGCACATCCCGCCGCAGAGATATCAGTTACAAACTCCCTTCAGCCTCAACCGACCGCTCCAAAATCAGTCAGGAGAAGGGCCATCCAAAACAATTGTCCAGCTCGGTTCATCCATGAACATAGGTCCGCTCAGCCCAAATATACTCATAAATCCGGCTGATCCGAATGTGTTCTCTTATGTACGAAGTATGAGCCAACAGCACGGGGCAACAAAAATAAAACAAACATTCTCCAAGAAGATAGCCGAACTGGAAGGAATGATCCAATGCATCCCCGGTGTGCTGTCTCCACTCAAGAAGAGCCGACTTCAAAGCTTTGCTGACTCCCCCTTTGTAGATGACATTGCTCTGGTAGAGATGTTGCAAAAGTTCACCTTCTCCAACATGAAGCTTTACGATGGGACCACCGACCCTGATAACCATATAGCATCCTACAAATAAAGGATGTTCGCCACCGCCGCCATCCCCGCCATCCCCCGAGATTTGCTCGAAGCCTGCATGTGCAAAAGCTTTTGCTTGAGCTTAACGGGACCAAACCCTTCAATGGTATATCAACCTACCAAACAATACAATCACCTCATTCGCTTAACTAACGGACACCTTCAATGAGCAGTTTGCCAGTAGTAAGAGGCTCGAAAAGCCATCGAGAGATTTGTACCGAATCTACCAGATTCGGGGAGAACCCTTAAGGGAGTATCTGGCTCGTTTCAATAGAGAGAAAGTTTTCATCTTGTATTGCAATCAAGAAACTACGGTTGACGCATTTAGGAAGGGTCTATTACTCGACAATGAGTTATACAAAGAGCTGGCCAATGTCCGAAATATGAAAGATGTTCTGGCCCGAGCTAAGACAGAAATCAGATGGGAACAGGATAAGAAGAATCGAGTCAAGCATTCACCTCGAGAGGATCAACGATCTGGAAGAGCTGATTGTCGACGAGAAAATATCAGAAGAGAGAATTACCCAACTCAGCGAGGAAACAACCGGGATAGGAGACGACCGTATGATAATAGGCATCCTCTAGATCGTCGTCCGACTCATCCCAATGATAGAGCACCCTTCCAAGCAGTACATCGGATGCCTGAGTATAACCTAAACATAGAGCCAATCGAAGTAGTAGCAGTCATTAAATCAATGGGAAACACTGTTAGATGGTTTGCCAAGCTAAAAAACACTGGCGATAAGTCAAAATTGTGTGAATTCCATAGCGACCACAGTCATAACACCGCGGATTGTGTTGCCTTTCAGCTCGAAGTGGCAGAACTATTAAAGAGGGGTCATCTTCAGGAATTACTAACAGATAAGGGGAAAGACACCATCACCAATAAGAACCGAACAGTTACACCCTCTCCAAAAGATCTTATTCCAGAGGCGATGTGTAATGTGATATCCGGTGGTTCGGAGGTAAGCGGAGTGAGTTATTCCTTAGTAAAACGGCATACACAAGCAGCAACAAACCCCGTAGCTCCTACAACATCAACCTTTGTACAAGGGCTGACAGACCAGACCATCCAATTTGTTGATAATGAGAGTCAGGCCCTGGTCCACCCACATCATGATACCTTGGTGATTACTCTATTGATCACCAACATTCTGGTGAAAAGAATACTAGTTGATAGTGGCTCATCAGCAAACATATCATTCCTTGAAGCGCTTAGAGTCATAGGAATTGATGAGTGGAACATAAACTGAAGGTCTACCATCCTTGTTGGATTCAGCTCGGAACAGAAATACGCACTCGGAGAAATTTCTTTGCCTGCCTACACTGGTGACTAAACATGCAGACTACCTTCATGGTAGTGGATTGTCCTTCCCCGTACTATGTTATCCAGGGTCGACCTTGGATCCATGGGATGAGAGCGGTTCCTTCAACCTTGCATTAGACCGTTTAGTTCCCAACGAAATGGGGGATCAGAGAAGTTAGAGGTGACCAAGGGGCCTCCCGAAGTTGTTATCAAACTGCCCTTAAGGGCAAATATCAGGAATTGTAGCAATTATAGTCCCGCTCTTCTGAAAGAGCCGAGCCAGACAGGCCAGCAATGGAAGAGCTGGATGAATTTCAGATCCATCCAGACCACCCAGATAGAAAGACACAAGTGGGAGCCAAGTTAAGACCTGACACTCGGGAGAAGCTCATCGTTTTCCTTACCAAAAACCAAGATTGTTTCGCTTGGTCCCACTTAGATATGACCGAAATCAGTTCCAAAGCAATAGTGCACCAAGCCGACGCCGACCCCAACCCCAACCCCAACCCCAACCATCCGTCGACCCTAACCCTTACCATCCGCCGGTTAAGCAAAAGAGAAGAAATTTCACTCTTGAGAGGAATCAGGTCATTAATGGGGAAGTAAAAAAACTTCTCAGCAACGGTTCTGTTCGCGAAATGCAGCACCATGACTGGCTCGCAAATGTGGTGGTCATCAAGAAGAAGAACAAGAAGTAGAGGGTTTGCATCGACTTCACCGACCTCAACAAAGCATGCCCTAAAGATTCCTTCCCACTTTCCCATATTGACATGTTGGTGGACGCCACAACTAGCCATGAGTTACTCAGCTTCATGGATGCCTTCTCCAGGTACAACCAAATACTGATACACCCAGATGATCAAGAGAAGGCCGCTTTTATCACTAAGAGGGGTATTTATTGCTACAAAGTGATGTCGTTCGGTTTAAAGAACGTCGAGGTGACATACCAGCGCCTTGTCAATAAGATGTTTGTCAAAAAATTGGGAGACTCCATGGATGTGTACATGGACGATATGTTGGTGAAATCGTTGATCGCCGAACAGCACCTCGACCATCTCCAATAAGCCTTTGATGTGTTGAGAAAATATAATATGAAGTTGATCCCGGCCAAGTGCTCATTCAGGGTAACCTCAGGAAAATTCTTGGGTTACATGGTCACTCAATGTAGTATCGAGGCCAACCCATACCAAATTCAAGTCGTGTTGAACATCTCTTCGCCTACATGCATCAAAGATGTGCAATGATTGATTGGACGGATCTACGCACTAAGCCGGTTCATCTCCAAGTCAGCCAACAAGTGCCACATTTTCTTTGCCGCACTAAGAAAATCCAAAAAGTTCGAATGGACCCCCGCTTGCGAAGAGGCCCTGCAGCAATTGAAGAGATATCTGACATCACCTCCACTCCTATCAAAACCTTTAAACGGAGAATGGTTCTACTCTTACTTGGCCGTGTCAGAAACTGCCATCTCAACGGTCCTCATCCAAGAGGAGAACAGGGGACAACTCTTGGTCTATTTTACCAGCAAGTCATTACTTGATGTAAATACCAGATATAACCAACTTGAAAATCTGGCATTAGCTTTGGTTACCGCCTCTAGGAAGCTCCGACTCTACTTCCAGTGCCATCCAATCGTACTACTAACAACCTTCGCCCTGAATAAGGTTTTGCATAGACCAGAACTCTCGGGTCAGTTCACTCACTAGGCAATAGAACTGAGTGAGTTCGACGTATCGTTCCAACCACGGACTACCATTAAGTCCCAAGTGTTAACCGACTTCATTGCGGATTTCACACCTAACACTTCTCTTCAGGTGGAGAGGGAGCTACTATGTCTTACAGAGGATGTTTCAACTACTTGGACTCTTTCAGTAGACGGTTCGAGCAACGTTAATGAGAGCGGACTAGGACTGGTCCTCCATTCATCGCACGGAGATGCCATTCAACAATCAATCCGTTGCGGATTCAAGGCCACCAATAATGCGGCCGAATATTAAGCTCTGATTGTCGGCCTCTCACTTGCTAAAGATATGGGGATCAAAAAAATCAAAGTCAAGTCCGACTCCCAACTAGTTATCAATCAGCTCCAAGGCTCATTCCAAGCAAGGGACATAAAAAATGACTCACTATGTCAATCTAGTGAAAGAGCTACAATAGGCATTTAAGGAGTTGTCCATCACACAAATACCCCGTATGGAGAATACACATGCAGATGTACTAGCCAACCTCGGCTCGACCTTTCAAACTTCCACCTCATGGTCCATTCCTTTGATACACCTTCAATCACCACCTAGACGAAAGGAAACACTCACAGTTGCACCTATCAGCTCGGAAGACTCATGGATGACCCGCATTCTTCGGTACTTGGAAAACAAAGAGTTGCCTACTGATAAGAATGCAGCATGAAGGGTACAGTCCAAGGTAGGCCGATTCACAATTCATGAAGGTTGCTTGCTCAAAAGATCGTTTAGGTGACCGTACCTCAAGTGCATCACACCAGAAGAAGCCAAACAAGTGCTAGTCAAACTTCATGAAGGCAAGTGTGGTAACCATGTTGGGGGAAGAAGCCTCGCCCATCGAGCACTGACCGCCGAATACTATTGACCCATCATGCAGACTGATTCAGCAAATTATAGCAAACATTATGACAGTTGCCAAAGGTTTGCCCAAAGATCCCATCTTCCACCCGAACGGCTAAGCTTCATTCTCGCACCGTGGCCTTTTATGAAGTGGGGGATGGACATAGTGGAGAAACTCTCAATCGCTCCCAGGCAACGTGTCTATATACTGATGGTCACGGACTACTTTACCAAATGGATAGAGGCAGAGGCAGAGGCATTCGCTTATGTGAAAGACCAAAAGGTGAAGAACTTTGTATGGAAAAACATCATCTGCAGATTCGGTCTAGCAAAAGAGACAGTCACAAACAACGGCTCCCAATTCATCAGCTCCCAGTTCATCAGCTCCAACTTTCAAGAATTCTCTGAGACATGATCAAGCTCAGCTTTTCAACCCCTCGGTACCCCCAGGCGAATGGACAAGCAGAAGCATCTAACAAAACCATCATCCAAACTCTAAAAAAGAGACTATAGAAAGCAAAGGGAGCTTGGGCAGATGAACTTCCAGGAGTGTGGTGGTCTTACCACACTACGGCACGGACACCAACAGGCGAAACACCTTTCTTTTTGGCATTCAGCTCGGAAGCTGTCATCCCAGCTGAAGTTTTGGTCCTCTCACCCCTACTTCAATGGCTAGACGAGAGCACAAACGATCAGCTCATCTGCCATAACCTAGATACGGAAGACGAGCTTAGAGAGCAAGCACTCCTACGTAATGTAGTCTACCAACAAAAGGTCGCTCGACACTACAACAAAAATGTTGGTGCAAGGGTGGTCAAAGTTGGCGATTGGGTCCTGCGTAAAGTATTTCAAAATACGAAGGAGATTTGAACTGGTAAACTAGGCCCTACCTGGAAAGACCGTACAAGGTCAACTAGGTGGTCAGAAAATGTGCATACAAGCTGCAAATATCTGAAGGCCGAGTCATCAATAACAGTTGGAACACAGTGCATCTGAAGTTATATCATTGTTGAGACATTCTGACTCGGCTTCTATCGTAATAGTGTTTTGTTTATTCATCAATAAATATGAATGAGAGACTGAGTGGGCATGTCCACTCCCCTCCACACATTCTGATATTAAATAAAATCGATGTTATTCAGCATATTATTAGATGTTCCAACGCCTCTTAAGGCTACAGGGGTCTAACCCCCATTTTTAACTAAGTGAATTTTTTTATGCAAGGCACAAACCAAAATAAGCATAAAATAAAACCTTTCATTTCATAATAAAAAACGTCAAGTACAAACAAGTGCCCTAGGCACGATCAAAATAAAACAAAATAATACAAAGGAAGTCTTTAATCGCCGACTGTTGGATCGCTCCGACCAGTCCCATCATCTACGGGCCTCGATCTACCACCTTCAGGCTCATCCAGCTCCTCTTCATCAGGCTCATCCAGCTCCTCTTCATCAGGCTCATTCAGAAAAGACTAATAAATTTTGATATCCTCATCTGAGTCCCAATTAGCGCCTTCGGTATCTTTGAATTCATCCATTAATTCTGCTCGTGTTTTCAGAACAGCTTCGGTAGCAACTGTCTTGAGCCTCGCCAAAAGATTGGCTCTCTCGGTCTCCCATCCACTCCTAGTTGATTCCAACTCAACCCGAGCGAGATTGAAGGTTCTCCTGGACAACAACTCGACTCTCCCTCAACTCCTTCTCAACCTCTCCAGCCTTGGCCAGCTGCTTCCTAAGTTGAGCATTAGTGTCGAGCAAGTCTTGTTTCCGCTTTTCTTGAGCAGCCACGGTCTTGCTCAGGAAGAGCCCACTTTGTCAAGGTCTGATTGAAAAAGACGCAGTAAGACGAAATCAAGTGAACTAAAAAAAAGCAACAAGAAAAGCTACCTGGTGGAACCGAGCTACGCTCTAGTCAGAGGCTTGAGTAACCCCTATCTCACCCAGCCACCGCTCATCCTCGGGCAAGGAGAGCGAGTCCTTAATGCCCACAACAAACGATGGATTGGAATAAGATGAAGCGTGAGCCAGAAAAAATACCTTAACCGATTCATCCTTATCCATAAGGTTGACCCTGGTAGACAAGGCCACTTGCGAAGACAAATCAGTAGGTTCCTGCAAATGTGGGTTTGACTTATGAGGGACCAATTGAGATAGCACGGACTTCCTCTTCCTCTTCTTGCCGGACTGTCGCTCCTCCAACAAATCTTTAGCGCTCGAGATTTCAAAACCCCTCTTCATTCTTGCCTTTGCAAGGGAGAATTCTTCAGCAGTTAAAGGGAAGATGAAAGACTTACCAAAAATTAAGAGGTTGCAATATCGAACGGACAGTGTAAACAAGTTCGGCTGCACTAGCAATGAGGGCGTACCTTTTGGAACTTCCGTAATATATTTCAAAAGGAAACTGGTCATCAGGCTCGACTCTGACAGTACCAACTTATAGTTTCCCTCCTCGACTGGCAAACTCAGGATCTGTTTTCTATGCGACTCGGCCAGCAACCCTACAACCTTTTTATTGTAGGATAGATCTGTAAAAAAAGGAATAATGAGATTAAGTTAACAGTTCGGCGCAAAATAAAATCTCAAACTTACCAATCACTTGCCAACTATAGGGTATATCCCCCGGCCCGTTTTGCCCAAACACCAAGTCCCCCCGGACGTAGAAATACGAATCCTTCCAACCTTTATCATAACTCTTAAGGCCGATCACCAAATGTTTTATGCCCTGCCTGCAACAGATAGCGACCCCTCTCTCGGTCATACTCCTTCAAGTAGTACAAGAACAACAAGTCTTTCACAGTAAATACCACTTCGAGTCGAGCGCACAATACTTCCAAAGTCAGTAGAGTTCGCCAGGCGTTTGGCATAAGCTGTAAAAGAGCTATCATGTAGTGATGCAAGACACCACAGACTAAATCAGGGATGGGGAACCTAAAACCATCCATCAGGGTCTACTCATAAATACTAATCTAGTCAAGCACGTTCCAGCCCACCCTCTCAACCTCGTTCGGAGACCTAATATCCAAGGAAGTTGGGATTTGGTACAAGTACCTTAGCCTGGGCATCTCACTCTGATCTAATGAGGATGGCAGATTGTCAACTAATATGTCTCCTCCCAGACGGCTTGGCTCATCTCCATGACCACAACTGGTAGAGGTCGACTCAACCCCTGTAGCTTAGATATCAGATATATCACTCAAGTCAAAGCTTGAAGAAAGAACGTCGCTCGGCTTGGCAGATGCCCCCCCCCCCCCCCCTGCCTGCAGGAACTGAAGGATGAGCTAGGCTGACACCACAGGTTCTGACGCTTGGCTCGTTCAGATCCGCAAGACGTGTAGGACAATCGTCAAATTCATTCACATTCGTCATTCCGCTTGGCTCCTCCAAGACTGCCAATGAACGAAATGTAAGAACTTGAGCATCAGAGTTTTAAAGGGACTACAAGAGTTCTATACACCTTAAAGTGCTCAGCTCTACCCAAAAATGAAGACGCAAACGCTCGGCACTTCGTTAGGAGTGGAACGAATGAGTCAAAGAGAAAAAAGTCACTAAAATTGCTCAACCACCTAAATCAACAGAGAGCGGTCCGACCGCTTGGCTCCCTTGAAAGAACGGTTTGATATCGCTAAACCGCCAGAAACTTCGAAGCAATTGAATCAAGCCTCAACGCTCGGCTCCCCCAAACAAGTGCACAAAAATGCACTGACTGAACGGTTCAAAAGTTAACAATACCGCTTGGCTCCTCTGAGTCAGAGCCTGAAACAATGAAGTGAGCGATTCAAAGATCTAGGACCACTCTCACCTTCCCAGGCTAAAATCAGCCCAACAGATCGGCTCTTACAAACGAACACCTAGAGGCAAAGTTAACGAGTGGTTCAAGGAGACAAAACTGCTCGACTTTTTTAAGTTAAAACAACCCTCAGAAGTTTTTTCGGCCCTACCCCTATACAGATCCCATTCAACAAAGTTACTACTAGTTGCTTAAAACCACCTTCCATCGAGAAACCACCCTTCGAAACCACTACCCAAAAACTGCCTTCAAAAATCCTAATCTCACAAACCCACAAATACCAGAACCCTTGAGGAAATTTCAGAAACCTCAAGAAACTTGCATGAAACCCTCCTAAACACTCGAAAAAAGTAATAAAAAGGGAAAGAGACAAGAAATTACCAGATAATGCGAGAGAAAACGTCATTTCCGAGTTCAAAAAGCAAAAGAAGACAAGAACCCTTAAAAATTCTAGAGAGGAAGAATGGAAAGGAAGAAGTAATAGGTGTGAATATAAAAAGGCTATTGGAAACTAAAAAGACGCAGTAAAGACGCTTACGTCAGTGGATTCCACATGGCAACCCCAGATAGGTGGGGTACAAATTTCTGAAAATTCAAAAAATCTCGCCTAAAATTGCCTCGAAGATCCCAATTTAACATGTGGCAATCAGGAGATCCTCCTACAAAGAAGGAAAAACCCTAAAACAGCCCCTCATAGCACAATTTATCTATTAAAGTGGATCGGCTCGGACCATTCCTATTGCAGAAAAAGAAATAACCGAGCCAACACTTGACTAGGAATTGTGTCATGTGTAGGTAATTCCGGGAATTATACATGACTGAACGACCGTCCAACCCAATTATTTTATGAAACAACGACGTGAAGACTCACTCTGCCCTACCGATCACGAAGGTTAGAATAAAATCAAACACCATAAGATATGGTGTGGGAGCTCCCCTCAGCTCATCATAATGGAACGAGTCGTAACGTAGGGCATCGCCTATTATCCATGCAGTCTATTTTGTACACTATTTTCACGTTAAACTCGGCTCTTACAATAGATTAAAGTGTTCGCTTGGCACTTCCAATAGAGCGGACTGCATGGACTCCTCCACAAAAAGGGACCAGGTGATTACTTGTTATGTTAAAGAGCAAATACTTGGCTCTTTCAAAAGAGTCGAATGTATCATGTCCCTCGTCCTAGCTTTCTAAGTGTTTTTAAATTTTCATATGAGGGCATGTGAATAGTGATCCTTTAGACACAAGAGAAGTCGAGCGGCCTAAACTTGTTGTACAGCCTCTATAATTGTAAACTACTCAGCTCCTTGCAACGTAAACGTTTATTATTGGAACCGTTCGGCTCCTTTCGACCGGACGCTTAGAAGACCGGTGGAACGGTTCAAAGCAGTTTCAAACCGCTCAGCCCCTCGCGAACCGTACGAATCCAATGGTCCTATCAACAACATCTATCGAAAAGAACGGCTCAACCACGATGCTAAAACCGATCACCTTAATTGAGTAATCAAACAGTCCTATCCGCTCAGATACACATTTTTCCTCATTTATAAATCGTTCGTTCAAACAACGTTCATATTACGCCTTGGACATGTAGCAAAAGTATTGTCTAAGCTAAGTACCCCTTAACTCAGAGAGTGGGGGACAAACTATTGAGCCAAAAATCGTGTTAGGCCTGACGAGGCCCAACAATGAAATCAACACATCACGGCCCCTGTGCCATAGCCCAATTTCGATTGGGCCCACACCTAAGTTCACTTCATGGACTTACCATTCCACAGTTGGGCCCTCCAACTTATTAGGCCAAACCAGGTCCTACCCCGATAATCCATACATATCCCCAAAATAGGAATCAGAATCCTACTTAATTCTTAATTCATACGAGATTTCGTATCTCACATGAAAGGGAAAACTAAACAGATAGGGTGCATTCGGGGTATTAAAAGATTACCCCGGTAATCTATCTTTTAATATGGTCATTACCACGTTTGTTTACCAAGTAATAAAAGATTTCGATAATCTTCCAATACCAATAGTGGTTATTGTTGGTAATATAGGAGGTAATCAAATTACCAAGTCAAGAGATGGTATTAAAAGATTACCAAGGTAATCCAACTCTTATTCCAATTTTACCCCTAATTAATAATCATTTCGAACACAAATGCCCTCATATGTCTATTAAATAACAATGATTATAATAATAATAATTATTATTATTATTATTTTCATTTATTACTATTATTATATTTTATTATTATTATTATTATTATTATCATTATATTATTATTATTATTGGAAATCTTTGTTGTCATATTATGAACTTGTGAGCACAACGACTAATGTGCTCACAATCTTTTGTTTCAGGTGCACAGCAAATTGATTTTGTTGTGAAAACTTTAGTGATCTTGTCTGCCCACATGGCTGGGACACTTGGCCTTTTGTCTTCTAGCGCTCTACACTATTTATCATCTTCTTTGTGTGAAAAACAACTTGACGAACACAATACAACAGTCCGCCATTCTCATTTCTGCTAAGTTCTAAGCTTTAGGTTTCTTCACTTAAGATGTTCAGTCCCGTTTCTCTAGGATGTTTTAATCATTAAAATATATTTTACATCCTTGTTCATTGTTTAAGTTAGTGTGATGGTTTATGTGAAAAACATTCTCAACAGTTCAGCCACCTGAACTTCCTTTTACGTTTCTGTGTTGATTGAGGAGTGAAGTGCGACTTCATCTTCTTGAGCTTGGGAAGAACTCAGGTAGACCATAAGTGTTACGAGGTGAATACCAGTTGTGGAAGAACAAGGTGCAACCAGAGTGTGGAGATTGAAGCGTTATGACAAAGGGAGTTTTTCATAACTGATGCTTGTTTCTAACTTTGTAATTGTATTATGAATGTTGTTCATAGTGGAACATTTTCTCCTGGACCAGGTCCCATGGATGTAGGCTTCGGCCGAACCATGTAAATGACTGTGTTCTTTATTTTATTTGCTTGGATGAATGCTTGCAAGTCACCCCAAAAAGAACTAATTGATTCTGTAAATTTTTACTTGGTAAAATTTTAAACTGTTTAACATTTCCGCTATGCCAACAAGGTGTTGTAACAATCATGTGTGGTGACAAATCTGCTCAACATAGTTATAGGACCTAACAAGTGGTATCAAAGCATGTTTTGATAAGTTTCTTCAGTGATCCATTGTTGTTTGTTACTGTGTACTAAATTGCTTGCTTGTGCTTCTGCATCGTTTCTGTTTTGAAAATTGCTTTCTGTTTTGTTCTGTGTTCTTTTGTGTGCCCACATCCACTGTATCTGCCTTTGGTCTGTTTTCGTGTGTGTGTGTGTCCACATCTGCTTTCTGTGCCCACACTGTCTGTTTCTGCTAAAATGAATTTCTTTGGACCAAAGCTGAACTTGACCTTGCAAACAATAACTCAAAAGCTATCTATGTTATCTTCAATGCTGTAAACGTAATCAAATGAAGATCATTGCCAATTGTGAAATAGCTAACGATGCTTGGGACAAGCTCCAAGTAAAAAATGAAGGAACCGATTTGGTTAAAAAGACTAGACTTAGGAGACTTGTGACCGATTTTGAAAACCTAGTCATGCTTAAGGATGAAACAATTACTGATTTTCATGGTAGACTTTGTGATGTATCTAATGAATGTTATGCTTTAGGAAAAGTTTATTATAATTCTGAACTTGTCAGGAAAGTGGTGTGCTCACTGCCTAAGAGATTCATGTTCAAAGTCACTTCCATTGAAGAATGTCGAGATTTGGACTCCATGGAACTTGATGAGCTGATTGGATCCCTTCAAACCTTTGAGCTGAATCTGAAAAAATGAGAGAATCAAAAGCCGAGCAAAGGTTTGGCACTCAAGCATGAGGTATACTCTGAACTCTTTGAAAATGTTGACACAAGCACCATTGATGATGACACTTGTGCTTTCTTAACTAAGAACTTTGCCAAATTTCTCAAGAAAAATGCAAAACGCTCTTTTGGGAATAATAAGGGAAAACAACCTTTTGTCAAAAAAAATTCAGATCAACAAAATGTAGATAGTTTCCCAAAAAGACTCTCTAAAGAAAAGGAAAAGAGAAAGGGAGTCAAATGTTTTGAGTGTGAGGGTTATGGCCATATTTAATCCGAATGTGCTAACACTCTAAAGAAAAAAGGTAAGGCAATGGCTGCCACCTTGAGTAAGCGTGAAAATGAAGAGAGTGTTAGTGATGAGAGTGTGTCAGAAGTGAATGAAAACTTTCTTGCCTTTACTACCAACAAAGATGACAGTGAGAGTTTTTGTTTAGAAGAGTCTAATGACTATGGTGAAGAGAAACAAAAAGCCTATGACAAAATGTACCAATCTTGGTTGAAGGCCCTTAAAAAAATTAAGTCACTTGAGCTTAAAAGTCTTCCTTGGTGGAGGGCAAGAGAAACTTGACCGATCAAGTCAAGTATTTGACCAATGAAATGTCTAACAAAAAATCATTTTTGTCTAAAGCTAAGTTTGAACTAATTGAGACTAAGGCCATTGTTGAGAAACTTAATGCATGATCACTTAAGCTTGACGAAGTGCTCACACAAGGGAAAATTTTTGATGACAAGATTGGATTGGGATTTACCCCTGGTGCTAACACATCAACCAGTGTGCGGACATTTGTGAAAGCCACTGAACATGTTTCTGACTTTGCCACGGGAAAACAGGTAATAAAGGTAAACCGTTTCATCCCTACTTGTCATTTTTGCAATTAAAAAGGACACATCAGACCTAAATGCTTTAAATTCATTGCTTATTTGCAAAAGTGTTTGAAAATCATGCCAAGCTTTCAAACTTGTACAAACCCGCCAAGAATGTTGGCTCTCACAGAAGAATTTGGAGGCAAAAATCTGCTGTGAACGCATATGTTGCACATTATTCACTTCTTGCATTTCAAAATGACTTATGGTACCTTGATAGTGGGTGTTCTAGACATATGATCGGAAATTGTTAACTTTTGTCTAACTTGCAATATATTGATAGTGGACATGTTACTTATGGTGATGGGAAGAAAGGTAAAGTTCTTGGAAAAGGCTCATTCACTCTTCCGGGACTTCCTACCTTTAATGATGTTTTGTTTGTGGATGGTTTAAAGGCTAATCTTATAAGCATTAGTCAAATTTGTGACAAAAACCTTAGGGTTCAGTTTTCAAAAGACAAATGTCATGTGTTGAATGACAAAGGTGCTCTCATTTTTAAAGGAAAAAGATCTAACGACAATTGTTATTTGCTTTCTAATGATTTTTCTTGTCTTAGTTCTAAGAATAATTGCATTGATGTGTGGCATGAAAAACTTGGACACATGAACTTCAAAGACGTAGTGAAGAGATCAAAGAAAGAAGTTGTGAGAGAATTGCCTAAGTTTGATCTTCCAAAAGGTAAAGTGTGTGGACCTTGCCAACAAGGTAAGCAAACCAGGTGTTCACACAAATCTTCTTCTTATCTCAATACCTCTAATGTGTTAGAGTTGCTTCATATGGACTTGATGAGTCCAATGCAAACCGAAAGTTTGTGTAATGCATTCTATTCTTTCTAACTAATACATGTAAATTTCATGAAAATACCTCATCTGTATATATATAAGGTAAATATACAGTAAAAGTATACCGCGGT